>JAMKQA010047324.1:0-21480 GCA_024699735.1 Posidonia australis | reverse complement strand
CATGCACCTAATAGCATAAGGCACTAGCATGGCATGGCATATTGCCCTTGGGCGTATAGCAAGTGGCTGAAAAGCCAACATTTCATGGGTGAAATCATGGAAGACCGATTTTATCGGGCGTGCGAGGGTGCCTAACACCTTCCTCGTGCGTAACAGGGATCCTTACCCGCATTCTGGTTATTTCGTAGACTTGTCTTTTCTTTTTTTTTGCATGATTTTTCATGTATATGGTTTTCCTTGTCTTCCATAATAGATTAGGTGGCGACTCCTCTTGTTTTGTTTTTCGACGTGATTTTGCCGTCCGATTTCGCATTCTTTTGCGGAATCTCCTCGCCGGCATGGTTACAACGACCACTGTACACATTCCAACCCTCCTTTTTCACTTTGTTTCATGTAAAAATGGCAAAAGTGTGTAGATTAGCATGAATTCGTGGTATGGTAGAGATTTTGTGATTTTTGAAGATTTTTAGAAGGATTTAAGATGATTCTTGATAATAAACTACTATTTTGGTCATTTGACCTCTTTACCTTTGGATTTTTGTTTCTTTAGCTACATTTATTAATTTCTAGTGATTTTTGTCTCAAATGGTAGATGACTTAAGAGCTCTATGTTTTGGTATATTTTACAGAATTTATGGTGGTCCATGGTGCATTCGCCCCTTGTTCCCAGTTTAGGTGATTTCTGGGTTTTGAATGTAAGCTTCTAGTTTGTCTGTTAAAGGTCAATCCACAAGTCCCTACCATAAACTAGTCTTGCGAGTGGCTACCACTAGTTGGTCTATTGGTTAGCTATCATGGATGGGTCAGTTAGACCCTACGATAATGTTTTGTGGTTTTGATTCCGTGAATGATTTACAATATAAAAATATTTTGAAAATGACTTTTGGGAAAAAGAATGCCTATGATTTTGAAAATGATTTCCATGATTTTTGGATAGAGCCACAAAATTGTAGGATTGTACTGATGGACCAAAGGTGTTTGATACCTCTGAGAGGTTGGGTGCATGTCTGAGTTTGTGGTTGTCGAGTTTTCCCAATGGGGTCAGGGGTTTGAGTCCTCTAGACGTGGTGGTTGTACTGCAAGGTCTACGGTTCAAGTCCCTAGGGTACCAAAACTTGGTATTAATCAGGTCTAGGGTTAGAGTCCCTAGGTGCCTGGACACTAGGGGGCATTGTTGGATGTACCCTGTGCTGTGTGATATATATAGATATTGAGGCTGAGTTCTCGAAACGATTGGACACCTACAAGGGGTAGTCCTTTGCGGTAGTGCAGTAGGGACTAGGGTTCTACTCCTCGATGACTACTCTTGGCTGGTAGATCGCCTATGGCTAGAGTAATTCGATAGGTTTTTGCGCTGGGAATGTGAGTTGTTGTTTGAGATTGTTTTAGCCATGGTTTGACTTTCCAGAAATGCATAATGTGGTTTCAAAGATGCATATGGTTTAAAGAAAATAAAGACTATGGCTTTGAAAGGCGTGATTTTTGAAATTAATTTTATGGATGTTTTATAATTGTGTTTTGTGATTCTCGTGTTACTTTCTAGTGTTGTTTTGGTGCTGCTATGGATGGCAGTTGTGTGCCCTTTGGAAGTTGTTGGTGGCAGCTTCAGCTCTTAGTTCTTCAAGGTTTTTGTTCTTAGTCTTGGTGGGTGTGTACTAAGTGACAATGGATGTCACTCATGCATTTCCTTTATGGTTTTTGTATAGGTGTAGATTAGTGAAGTCGCAATCTTTGTGATAGAATACGTAGTTGGATCATGTGGTTGCAGACTATAGGTCCTAGATAGTGGTAGTAGTTTATTATTAATTATTAGCTTAGTAGTTTTTATTTCTTGCATTCTTGTTTAGTTATTTAATTAATATTTACTTAGGTAGTGTTGGTGCTAGTTTGTAATGTCGAGGGCATTACAGTGTTGTAGGTGTGTGTTTTAGTAGGTGTTTCTGGTGCATATTGGGGACATGTATTGGGGGCGCGTAATTTAGGCATGTTGCCTATGCTAGTTTTCAATAATTCAGTTGTTTACTGTTTGGGTTTGGTGTTGTAATTTAGATTGATGATGATATTATTATGATGCTTTGAGGATGAGTCGATATTTAGACCCTTGTGGAGATTTATGATTTGTCATCTTGGATTATTAATGATGATTAGTTTGGAATTTGGATGTCAACTTTATTGATGGTTACTACTTGCATAAGTCATTTGATTAATAATGAGTGATTATGTTGATTAGATTTTTGTGCATGGACTCTTTCTTGCACATAGTAATACTTGAGGAGTGTCTTGTGCAAGTGTTGGAGTTGGTTTGCCAAGTGCATATTGTGCTGGTGCAAGTGGCTTTTTGTGGGATGACTCATGTTGGCATGCATGCATCCTTGTTCTTGAGTGTGAGGGAGTTTTCTTTTGCCTCACGACTATATAAGGAATAGTGGTGGCCTATCTCTCCTCGTTTCCTTTCCTCATATGAAAGAAAGAGTCGACAAGAGTTTGATCTTCTTCCTCCTTGCCCAAGAGCAAGGGAGAGTGAGGTGAGAGTTCTTGGGTATGTGTTCCTTTGTGCTCGTGGGAAGAAAGCGAGCTCCAGACTATACAAGAGGGAGCTTCATTGTCGGCGATCTTCTCCCCATCGTGTGTAACGCCCCTGGGATCACAACTAGCATCAAACTACCAAAAAGTAATTTAACAAATAAATATCTTACCAAAACTTATAGAAAATTTAACAAATAAATATTTAACAAATTCCTTTGAAAATCATTTCTAAAACATTTTTATTACACAAAACCCAAAATACCATTTTAAATTATCCAAAAACCATAATAGCACACATAAAAACTGGCTTCATTAGTTTCCAAGGGCACGTGCTAGCTTCCCACATGCGCTAGGTGCACTAAGGACATGTGCTAGTGGTTCACACTGGCAATTTGCACTTCTCAATTGCACTTGATCCATAAAACCTGATAGTAAAACAAAGTAGCTACCACCACGGAAATTGTTGGCCTTGGGAACTTCGACTATCTCACCACATACACACAAAAATTCCACATAATATATCAAAATGAAGATATTGAAGTACTCTACCATTTTGGACAAAAATCACAGAAATTTGACACATGTAGCTCAAGATATTAAAGATTAAAGCTTACATGCTCATTTGGAATCACTATATACCAAAGAATGAAAAACCATTGAAAAATCATAGAAAAATCTTCTAAAATCATGGAATCATCTACAGAGCATCACAATCATGCCAAGCAACTTATTTTCATCATTCTAAGCTTAAACAAGAAGAAACAAGAAGGTAGAGTGTGTACCTCACACAAGCATCTTGCGTTTACACATGCACGACACTGCACATTAACAATCACGGCCTCCAACACTTTTCCTCTTCTTGCGATGATAGCAATGGTAGCGAACTCCTCTTCCTCTCTTCTCAGTTTCTCAATTTCTCCCTCTCTCTCTATGTTTCCGCTCTTTCTTTCTTCTTCTCTTCTCTTTATTTTCCTCCCTTCACTCGATGCCTCCCCTATTCCATTTAAAGCTTTTAGGCCTCCAACACCTTCCACATTTCATGGAACAAATTACATGTGGAAATCATGGAAAAAGAGAGAAAAAATATCAAACATGATGTCACGCTCCAAATTTTCCACAATAATTTAAACAAATCAAATTACGAGAAAATTAAAGCTAAACAGTTAATATCTAACTATCAGGAACCTATGTGTGCGGCTAGGGGACTCCGATGCAGACACCACAAAGATGTCGGGGGCTTTGTTTGGCCATCAGATTCTTTTATTGTGGTTAGCCTGATTGCCAAAGTGTTGTTTGACCTAGGGAGTTCTTTCTCCTTCATCTCTGAGTCATTCGCGGCGGAGTTGGGAGAGAGACTAGTTAGACTGGCCTTTCATCTCAACATAATGACGCCACTGGTGGAGCACAGTTTGGCATGGAGGTATCTACGGTCTATCGACTTGACGTTGAATGGCAGAGAGTTCGATGCTAGCCGGATAGTGATAGACAAGCAGGAGTACAATGTGATACTCGGCATGGATTGGTTAGCGCAGTAGTTCGCTTTGATCGACTGTGCTCAGAGGAGAGTTTATTTTGGGTCTCCTGAGGATGGGTCTTTCTTTGTGCAAGGTGGGTGTCAGGGTGAGCCTAAGCTTGTCACCTCACCTATGAAGGCTTATAAGTCTTTGGTTAGGGGTTGCGTGGGGTATCTAGCTAGTATAGTTACCTCCACTTCTCCTGAGTTAGGTGTTCACAACATCTCAGTGGTATGTGAATATCCCAACATTTTCCCTAATGATTTACCTGGTATGCCACCTCACAGGGAAGTAGTGTTCTCGACCGATCTGATCCCTAGTTCTGATGCTGTTTTGAAGCCTCCCTATCGCATGGCACTAGCGGAGTTGCGAGAGCTCAAGACTCAGTTGCAGGAGTTACTGGACAAGGGGTTTATCAAGCCAAGTGTGTCTCCATGGGGAGCGCCTGTCTTATTCGTCTGCAAGAAGGATGGTTCGCTCCGACTGTGTATAGACTATCGGTGTTGAACCAAATCACGGTGAGGAACAAGTATCTCTTGCCCCACATTGATGACTTGTTCAACCAGTGGTAGTCTACATCCGTGTTCTTGAAGACTGATCTGAGGTCAGGATATCACCAGTTGAGGATACGAGACTCAGACATTCAGAAGACTGCTTTTTGGATACGGTACGGGCATTACAAGTTCACAGTCATGTCTTTCAGCTTGACCAATGCACCAGTTGCGTTTATGGATTTGATGAACAGGATTTTCAGTCCTTTTTTGGACCAGTTCGTTGTAGTTTTTGTTGATGATGTGCTGGTCTACTCCCAGGAGGTTTAGACTCACGCCTTGCACCTGAGGGTAGTTTTGGATATTCTGAGGTGTCATCAGTTGTATGCCAAATTCTCCAAGTGTGAATTCTAGCTAAGCAAAGTCATGTTCCTTGGCCATTTGATTTTTTGGAGAAAGCATTAGAGTGGATCCTGCCAAGGTCGAGGTGGTGAGTAGTTGGGAGCAACCTAGGACTGTGATAGAGATCAGGAGCTTCTTGGGTCAGGCTGGCTATTATAGGAGGTTTATCAAGGATTTCTCCTCCATAGCCGTGCCTTTGACAGAGTTGACCAGGAAGGCGGTTCCTTTTTACTAGGACCAAAATTGTGAGGCGAGTTTCCAAGAGTTGAAGTCTTGCCTGGTTTCTGCCCCTGTGTTCACTCTACCTTCTGGAAGTGGCAGCTTCACTATGTATAGTGATGCCAGTGGTGTTGGGTTAGGGTGTCTTCTGATGCAGTATGGCAATATTATCGTGTATGCTTCGCGTCAACTAAAGGATCATGAGAAGAACTACCCGACCCACGATTTGGAGATGGCTGTCGTAGTGTTCGCTCTCATGCTCTCACGACACTTTCTCTATGGGGAGTAGTTTGAGGTATTCACTGATCATCAGAGCTTGAAGTATATCTTCACGCAAAGAGACCTCAACCTGAGGCAGCGTCGTTGGGTGAAGTATTTGAAGGACTATGATTTCAGCCTGTCCTACCATCCTAGCAAGGGCAACGTGGTCGCTAATGCCCTTAGTCGGCGTACACGTGATGGCAAGCCTGATGGTCAAGGAGTGGACCATATTGGAGGATCTGGTCAGCTGCAGGCTGAAACGATAAGCTCAAGGAATGGTTGCTGCCTAGGTGGCCAACCTGTCTATTCACCCTAAGCTGTTAGAGTTTATTAATGTCGCCTGTCAGTAGCCGAATCCGTTTGTTTAAGTTGTGTTTGAGAAGCTGGAGGCTGGTGGAGAGCCTCATTTCTTTGTTGGGGTATATGGGGAGCTGAGGTATGATATACGTCTGTATGTTCCCTAGCATGAGGATGCTAGACAGAGGATGCTGGATGAAGTGCATTGGTCTAGGTACACTATTCACCCTAGGAGTACGAAGATGTACCAAAACTTGAAGCGAAATTTTTGGTGGCCTGGCATGAAGAGAGATGTTGTTGACCACATGGCGAGGTGTACTACTTGCCAGCTGGTCAAGGTAGAGCACCAGAGACCTAGAGGGACCTTGCAACTGTTGGATATTCTTGTGTGTAAGTGGAAGCATATCTCGATGGACTTCGTGACTGGTTTGCCGCGGACTCAGAGGAAGAACAACACTGTGTGGGTGATCGTGTATCAACTAACCAAGTCTGCTCATTTCCTAGCCATTCGGGTGAAGCTTTCGATATATCGCCTGGCGGAGTTGTATGTCTCCAAGGTGGTTAGGCTACATGGTGTTCTAATGTCCATCATGTCGGACAGAGACACGAGGTTCACCTCAAGGTTCTGGAGAACTTTGCAGGAGACCTTTGGCACTATGCTCAACTATAGTACAACATTTTATCCTCAATCGGATGGTCAAAAAGAGAGGACTATCCAGATGTTGGAGGATATGCTCAAAGCATGTGCCTTAGGCATTCAAGGGAGCTGGGAGGACCATCTGCCATTGATTGAGTTCGCCTATAACAATAGTTATCACTTGAGCATCATGATGGCGCCGCATGAAGCTTTGTATGGTAGGCCATGTGGATCGCCAGTTTGCTGGAGCGAGGTGGGTAAGCATCAATTGATTGGTCCTGAGCATGTGCAATTGTATGTGGACAAGGTGGATTTGATCCATAGCAAGCTGTTGGCTGGACAGAGTCGGCAGAAGAGTTATGCCGACAGGAGGCGGAGACCGCTCGAATTTCTGGTGGGAGACTATATGTTACTGAAGGTGTCACCGACCAAGGGTGTCATGAGGTTTGGGAAGCGTGGCAAGCTGAGTCCTCGCTATATTGGCCCATACCAGATCACCTAGAGGATCGGTGAGCTTGCTTATCGGTTGCACCTAACACAAGAGATGTCGTCTGTGCACGATGTGTTCCATGTCTCCATGCTAAGGAAGTGCCTAGCTGACGCGTCTCATGTGATTCCATTTCAGTTAGAAGGGCTCCAGGAAGATCTGTCCTTTGTGGAAGATGTCGTCTAGATTGTTGACCGCAAGGAGCAGGTGCTGCGGAACAAGGTGATTCCGTTGGTTTTGGTGTGGTGGCGGCATCATGGAGCCAAGGAGGCCACGTGGGAACGTGAGGAAGCCATCCTAGCCCAGTACTTGTATCTTTTCACCTAGTGATTTCAGGGGGGCGAAATCTTCTTTTAAGGTGGTTAGGATGTAACACCCATAAAATTCATTTTGTAATTATTTACATTTTAATGAATTTATTCTTGGACAGGTGTTACTGCTCTGAGGCCCGTTTGTGTGCTCTGTGCTTTTGGGCTTGGGCCTTATTGGTCGGCTTCTATTTGCATGTCCCTTTGGGTGGTTGACACTGTGCTTGTGGGTCGGGGTGTGGGGTCCATGTGAGGCCCGTGTTGTGGGCCGATTGCTGTGGTTGGTGGTTGGGTGGAGTGGTCGTTGAGCTTGTGCGGGGTGTTGGTGGCCGAAATGCATAGGTGAGCACGCTCTCAGCTACTTCGTGTGCAAGGCTTTATACCCCACCTACACCACACTCCTCCGTCACATGTCATCTTCATCATCATCTTTTTCTTCTTCATCCTTCTTCTCCTCCTCCTCAGGCGCACACCTCTTCTTCCCTTCCTTTCCCTTCCTTTCCCTTCCTCCTCACTCTTCTCCCTTCCCCACCCCTTCCTTTCTCACCGATCATCCCTTTCCTTTCCTTCCCTGCTTCCCCTGTTTTGCACACCGACGAAGAGAGAGAGTGTGTGTGTGTGTGAGAAGCGGAGGCACCATGAGGCTCGACGTAGGTGTGGCTGGTGTCCAAGAGGTTGAGGGAGATTCCATGGGTGTCGTGGTCGCCAGCAAAGGTCGGTGGCTGGCCGGAGGGTGCATTGGGTCATTAGGGTTCGTTTCAGGTACGCATCTCCAATTCTAGTAATAGAGAGCAAGAAAATGATAGAAGCTGATAGGGATGTATGTAATCTAGGTAAATTTACACTCTTAGAATTTATTGTGATATTATGAGAATTTATGGGCATTTATGCCGGTGGTTGCGTTTTGGGTCGTTTTGACCCTTATGCCTTTGCGATTTTATATCTTAATGCATGGTGAATGAATTTTGGTTTTGTTTGTGTGGATTTGGAGTAGACTTGAGGGTCTACATCTGATGTTTTATGTGAGGTTTTTGGTGGTTGTTTGGCAGGTCCAATCGAAGCTCCCACTTTTGGCGATTTTGAACAGTAGGATTTGGACTGTTCTCCGTTTTGCTTTCAGTTTAGATCCTCTGTCGAAATTCGGTCGTCTGATTTTGAACGGTTGCCCGAATCAGGAGATTTTGGTCGATCGAATCATTTTTGGTAAATTGAATTTAGCCAGAGTGTTGACTGTTGACCTGATTCGGTTGACCGATCTAGATCGGCCTACCGAACCAAGGATTTTCGACATACTGAACCTGTTTTCAACATGCCGAATCTAGGCCCAAATATGTTTGTAAAATTTGATTTCCAAGGATTTTTTGGATTGGTTTGTTTTGTCCCTCTGAGTGGGGATTTGTGGGCCATTAGTGGTGGTCCCATGGGACAACTGATGTGTCGTTTTGCCGAGGTTTTCGAAGAGTTTTTAAAGATATGAAAATGGATTTCAAAGAGATAGTTGATCTATTTTGGAAAATGTTTTTCGGGTTTTCTGTGTGTGGACCGAGATAGTATGGGACCATGTCGTCAGGGCTAGGGAATGTGATAACATTCAAGGGTGGTCGGGCACGACTCCTTGGTCGAGGTTGGGGATCGAGATACCTGAGGCTGAGGGACGTCAGGTTTTGGAAGTATGAGACTCCTTGACGACAACTGTCGTCTCGAGGCTAGAGTTGTGGTCCGTGAGTTGAGGTGTCTTGTGGCATGACAGGGAGGTATGATACTCCTACTATCGTAGTGAGCACTGAGGCTCGGGTGTCGTTGGGTGTGGAGGTATGGCACTCCCTCCTGAGCACTGTGTGTGGAGGACGCCGTGAGGAGGCGTACCCTGTGGTGGCCAGTGCGGGTGGGACACGTGCCCCGTAGCTGGTAGCGTCTTGAGAGACAGGACAACCTTCCTAGGGAGGGGTTAGCTTTTGAGGGTTCTCTAGAGAGAGAGAATCGCGGGACGGTGAACACTCTTACACAGGGTGGCCGTCACCATGGCAGTGTAGAACGCTATGGTCGCTTTTTGGCGGACTACGTTTGGCCAGAGTTTGGTTGCCTGGCGCTAGGCTTCCCGACTCACTGTATGTGGTTTTGGCTATTGGGGGCCTTTGCTAATGGTTTTGGACTAGTAGAGCCCCGGTTATGGTTTTGGCTGGTGTGGGCCAGGTTTGTGAGGTTTCTGAGAAATGGTTTGCGAAATAAATTTAAAAGAAAATCAGTTAAGGTTTTGTTTCCCGCCGTTTTTCCTTGGGGTGCATACTAGGTGACTTTTGTCACTCTTGCGTTCATCATTGTGTTTTTTGTTTGCACGTGCAGGCATGCAGAGGTCTAACGTAATGCATATAGTTTGGAGTCTCCTAGCCGCACACACAGGTTTCTGGTGGTTAGATATTTTCTGTTTGGCTTTAATTTTTCCGTAACTTAATTTGTTTTAAATTATTATGGAAAATGTAGGGCGTTACAGCATAGTTTGGACTAGTACAGGTAGTTGCTTGTGTTCTGTTTTTGGTATTGTCCTGAAAAAGGATAACTTTCCCAAAGAAGGTTAGCATTATTGACAGTCTTTTAGAAAGATTGAACTTTAGGACAGATAGGTTCCTACCAGGGTGGCATGTCCGTGGCAGTGTAGTTCACTTCAGTGGTTGTTTGTGGCCAAAGTCAGTTGTTTCACACCAAACAACACGACTCATTTTTCTACCTATGTGGCATTGTGGCCTTTTGAGGCCTTGGCCTATGTGACTCAAGTTTTGGAGAAATGTTGCTTTAAAGTGTTGGCATACTCCTAAGCTATTTTATGATTTTACAATGGTAGTTAAGTTTTTAAAGTTATGATTCTAGATTTTTCTTTGGCTCTTGTGGTGTTTTGTTTCCATTTTTATGGTTTTGTGTGGAGTGTGTGTCGAGTATTTTTTTGACGGTCACTCACATATATTTTTCTTTTAATTTTCAGCTTGCCGGTGTAGTTGCATAGAATACGTTCTTTTTAGTACATATCGTAGGAGTCATATAGTCGCATACTTTAGGTTTCTAGATAGATAGTTCTTTTATTAGCTTTGATCTTATTATATTTGAGGATTATATTATGTTTTTAAAAAATTATTTATGCTAGTATTTTGAGTTATAACGTCTGAGGTCATTACAAGGATCTTTCGCCATTCAATAGGCCTAAAAATGCATTGAATCATACATATCACGACTATTATTGAATAAATGATTTTCAGCAACAAATTTCTTAAAGTGCATGCACCTGATGTGGGTATTTACCATCATTTCTTGTTTTCTCCCTTAAAAATTTTAAAAAATGTTAGGACACCACCTACTGTGATTTTTGCGCCCGTTGATGAAACGTTGTTTATAACCAACAGGCTGCTAACTTTATTCATTTAATCATTATTGCTGTAACAGTGATATACTTCAGGATCCATTTGGCAATCAAATTGGTATTTTTAGTTTTTGGTGTTAGTGGATGCTATTAACAAAAAAGTCCAAGAATCTGACTCTTATGTGCTTTTTAATTTTTATCAAAAATCATTAAATAATTAATATTTTTTGTGCCACGTCATCATTTTTGAAAAAAAAAGGGAATATGAAACCAAAGGGCCACAAACAAACAGGCCAGACTTTTGGTATCATAGACTGTTTATGGATCACCATATACAATGTGTACAAAAATAAGTTTGAACTACCAATACTATTTTCTGAAAAAGAATTCTAAGTTTGAACAGCGACGTGTGAAACTATTGTTTTCAATGATAGACTTTTAGAGACACGTGAACAATCAATATTATGAATTTAGAGAAGGAATCTTTACTGAAATATTTTGTGAAAAGGTAAACTAGCTTATCTACTGAAAACGAAGCGGATGAAAATATAATATACATCCCCCTGTGTGCTTATCCAAGTTCTCAGGATTTTGGTAGTAGAGATCGATCTGTAACAACATGCATGACATCTATCATTGCAAACAAAAACATGATTGATGTTTGATTCCAAGTTGAATAGAAGGAGGTGAACATTGATGTGGACTAATGTTTTAAAATGGAGTGGTCACAATGTTGGATGCACTGGCACGCTTAAATTATTCACTCGTGGTGGTTGTTAAACCATTGAGCATTGATTCCATAGAAAAGTAGGATCGTGTCAATCGGGATTGTGTTCTTTCTTGTGTGCCTCGGCATGTAGTTTCTGGTCCTGCACAACCTATGCCAGTTTCTTCATAAAAACTGAAGGAAAACAAAGACTACCGCGAGCATCCGTCTTACAGGTCCGTTGCATGGACTGAGCAATTTTACTAAACCATGCAGATACAAAACCACGGGCAAAAGACATGGAAATTTTTAATTAAAATATCTTCAGATATACATAACAGCCTCGTGAAGTTTTGATGCCAACAACAATCAAGTCGACAGATGTGCTTTCATGTTTAATACCAGATTGTTTTTTAACTTAGAATAAAGAATAAGTGATTTGAAATTAGAATACTATCAGATTGTACGGCTCCTTAATCTGAGACTTAATATATTTCAATCTGATTTTTCTTTCTTCCCTGGATCAAACTAGTTTTGAATTTGTTTTTTCGAATATTTCATTATGTATTCTAATATGGATCAGATACAGTCAAGATTAATAATTTCTTGTAAACATTAACATATTTGTACATATTCTGACTTTCATGTAAAAAGTTTTTGAATCACTTGAAGTTTTGGGTGTATATTTATAGTTTAAGTTATTAGAAAACATTTAATAGTTTAGATTTTTATTTGGATAGTTATCACACCAAATCACATCGAACTTACCAAATATTATTAGGATATAAATTTACAAGATACTCTATTAATTGTTTGTTATTGCAAAATTGTAAATCATATTGTCATTATTTTGCAGAGTTATTACGTACAGAGGTAAATGCAGACATGATATGTGACAATCATCCCCCGATTGTCAGTTGTTGACTTATTTGGCCTAATTATTGCCACATCAATGTGTGTGAGAGAGAGAGAGAGAGAGACCTGCGAACTAGATTGTCACAATTTTCTATGTTCACATGGCAGTTTCAAGCATCTATTGACTGTTAATTGTGACGCCACACATATGCTATCGTTCCTTGAACTAAGAGAGAAATTAATGTCAACCTATCGATTTCTCTAATGACCTCATTTTAACTGCTCTAGTAGAAAAGGAAGCTCAAAACTCAAAAGGCCCACATGATGGCTAATATAAGAAGCAACAACTTAGCTGGAATTAAACATCCATTATTACAAACCAAGTTGGACATTTAGTGCAACCACAATGATTTTGTATGGTAATGTAGTGAGGTGAGAAACATTATGATGTTCATTTTGGAAAATACTATTTCCTTTTTAGTATATTTTGTAATGCTAACATTCACATCAAAGACTAAATAAAATTTTGTATGAAGAATACTTTTTAATTTTACCCAAGGTAGTATATTGATTGAAAAGGAGTCCTAATATGACTCCACCATGACTAGATCCTAGGAGGTTATGCGAGATCAACTTCCTCTGGCTAACTCAACTACATGAGTTGATTAAAGTATACATACCAAATGTGATGTGCATCCATTTTTCATCCTTATTGGCTATGGTAGGATTAAGAATTTCTCAAAGAATTTGGATCTACATTATTGAACAAAGGGTCAAGTGTTACAGATATTATGAACAATTTTGAACACATGTAATCACTACTACTTTTGGTAGAAGCCACCCATTCTTACCTTTGCTTCAAATCCTTAAGTTTAGCTTCCAGGGAAGAGGTTGTTTCTATGAAAAGCTGTGGCTATTTGTTTTTTTTTGTATCCATTTAATCACTACAACTTTGATTTTAATTACATGACAAGGACATTACTATTATAACCCTACTATTGTTTGGAAATACAAAAACTCTCTTTGAATCAAGGTTAGTATGGTCTTTTGACAAGTTCAAAAGACACAAATAATTAATTAATTTCCCCAAGTTTGCCAAACAAGCTTCTAATAGTCCACTACAAGAAGGTAGCTTTTGAGATCCTTCCCATAAACTAGCTTTTGGGTTCCTTGGTAGAAGCTAGTTGTTGAAAGCAGTTGTACCAATTGACCCCGATATAGAGATAAGAGTACAAAAGAGAGGATACATATTGGGAACACGTATGAATGGAATTAACCCTAACCCTAGAACATAAGGAATATATCTTCAAAGTACCCTTATAGTAAGATCCTCATTCTAACTCTATGGAGTGGTCTCTAGTGTGGTACTTCAGAAATGTGTAATTGCTTTCAGGACAAATAGATAACTTATGATTCAAGACATTTCAACATCAAGATAGGGAGTAGGATAAGAACCCTTTGATGATGAAATTAGTATAGAAAAGTGAAGTGGAAAGTGGATCACTGGTGGATTAAGGTTACAAGTGTCACATATTTGTGAATGATGAATTGAGGTGATTGTATATTGAATACTAGACTTAGATAGATCCTTAAAATTAGGCTGATGCCTTCCTAGATGGTCCAAATGTGGTTAAGTTTGGTCGTAGGTCCAAGGGATAGGTCTTTTAACAGCACGACTAGCTAATTTAGTCGAGCATTGCCAAAGGTTTCGATTTCAAGTTGTTCTGACATTAGATATGTTAAGAGTTTGGACTCAACTCTAGCTTAAATCATTATTGATCAATGAATTGAACTATGATACTAATTTTGAGCTTGCTTTGTATAAAAGTCGAACCTAAGAAGTACTTAGTTGAAAGGCCTAATAAGGCACACTAAGAAGTTGTAACGCCCTCGATGTCACATACTAGTACCAAAACCCACTTAGAGGTATTATTAAATAAATACTTAATAAAAAATGTAGGAAATTTAAATAAATTAATAAATAAACTAGAACAAAACTCAAGAAAACCTAATTTTACTTAGAACCTATGTGTGTGGCTACGTGACTCTAACTACATACACTAGACTAGACTACATCTTCATTATCTACACTTGCAAGGAAGATCAACAAAAACATGCATGAGTGACATCTAATAATGTAATATCTACACGTGCATTAGAATTCTCGTGGCTGAGTACCGTGTGAGAGACTCACATACTGGTATTGCTTGTGAGAATCGCTACTTGGTACTGCGTTTCGATCAGGAAAATATTCAAAAGCCATGTAATCATGTACCAAGGATGAATGTATAACCCTAGTGATTAATTATATGAAAGTTGGTGTTTTTGGATGGGTTGCGTTTAATCCTTCCCATTGTGCTTGTGTCTTTCTCCAATTTCTTGTATTGTGTGGTGATTTGGTATTTTGAAACCTATATATGTGAATAAGGACAAAATAGGGAAAATGCTAAACACAATAAGCATAGTGAATTGCTACCTTTCTCCATGCCTTGTCAAATGGCTCCACCTCTTTATATCGCCACCCATGCTCTGCTCCACTGTCCAACTGAGATTCTCAACGGTTGCCAGCAGTTGTGAAAGTGAAAGGCGACGAAAAATGAAGAGAATAGTGGAAGAGGGGCTAGCATTGGGTAGTGGAAATTAAGAGAAAGAAATAGAGAACTAGAGAGGGAGAGTGAATCAGAGAGAGAGAGAGAGGAGGAGAGCCATCAAAGAGGCAAGGACATTCGTCGGCAAGCACGTGTTCAAAAAGAGAAGGGAAGCTCGTTGGAGGAAGAGGAGGTTGCTAGAATGCACTAAGGGTAAGCATCCCACCTCCGTTTTCTCCTCTAATTTTGATTAAAAACATGATAAACATGTAGTTTAGCTTGGAATAGTGGAATTATTATGATTTAGTAGATTATAATGATTTTACCATGAATTTTCAGAGATTTTCGTATGAATTCACTACAGTAGATTCTCAATAGATATATTGGCATTAGAATTTATATCTCGAGTTATACAAAACGGAATTTAGTGATTTCTATCCCAAAATATAGAAGACTTAGGACTCCTCAAATCCAAGTATTTTGTGGAATTTTTAGGGTGTCTAAAATGGGTCCGCCGTGAGTTCCCAAATCGGGTGATTCTTTGGCCATCGTGTTTCAGGTCGTCTAGTTTTCTATATAAACTGAGCTCATGTGTGGAGCTTGTGTGTTGGTACCATGGGCTAGTCCCATGGGTTGATCTCGCATTTTGAGGTTTTTAGTGTGGATAATCAGTGTTTGAAATTGTGGTTTTGATTTCCAAAGATGTTTTTAGTGATAAAAATGTATTGGGAATGAGTTTGGAAATGTCTTGGAAATATTTCTGAAAATTTATTTAGGAAATGATTTCCATGGAGGACTCCTGTAATGAAAAATGTTTGAAAAGAATTTTGAAAAGGAAAATGCATGTTTTGAAAAGATTTTCGTGGATTTTGGTCTGATCCACATAGTAGTAGGGTAGTGACCGATAGGGTATGTGACCTTAATGAGATCAGTTACGAGTCCAAAGGCATGGCTGCCGATGACGGGTCTTGGGTGAAAAAGACCGTAACTCTAGTTGTGATACTATAGGGCTTGTGTGAAAGAGACCAAATCACTCTCTTTACCAAGTGTTGGCAGGGCTTGCTATTGAAGATCTCAGGTGTTTGAGCACCAAGGGGCATCATGAGGACACACCCCATGTGTGTTGAGATATATGTGTAATAGTGAGGCTTATGGGTCATGGTGGTTGGACTCCTATACGGGTTGGTTCACCACGACAGTGTAGTTTAGAGAAGCAGGAGGCTTCAACAACTGCTTGTGACTGTATTGGTCACTTGTGGCCAAGGTGATGTGATGGGTTTTGTTTGGACCGTGTGTAGTTTTAAGCTAGAATCAAGCTTTGGTTTGGCTTGTAGTTTTAGCCAAATTCTAGCTATACTAAGACTTGTAGTTTGAGCTAGTTTCCAACTGTGGTTTGGTTGTGATTTGAGCTATGTGTTGACTTATGTTTTGGGCTGGATTCTAGTCAAGGATTTGTTCATTGGAATGCATAAAAGTGATTTCAAAGTACCATGAAATTTTAAAAGAAATGGTTAGGATTTGGAAATGCATTGTTTGCAAATGGATTTCCAAAAGTGTGATTCCAAAGGAAATGTATATGGTTTTGCGATGGTTTTAGCCATGGCTTGGTTCTTGAATTAGTTGAGTTGTGGTTTGGCTTCAAGAATGTTTCGTAGCTATAATTTGGCTTCATGAAAATGCACAATGTGATTTCAAAAGTGGTTTGAGAATTTGAAAAGTAAATGATTGCTGTGATTTGAAATGATTTTTTTTTGCAAAGAAAATTTCCGTATAATTGTGAATAAGTTTTACAAATTGAAATGCCTTCTAATGTGATTTTGAGAACCAAGATTTGTGAGTTTCTCTTTCGGGCTTTTCGTGATTTTTGGTGGACGCATACTAGGTGACATTGAGATCACTCACAGGTTTCATTTTTTGTACTTTTGTTCTAGGTGCAAACTAGAAAGTGCAATCCAGCCCTAGAGCATATAGTTTGGAACCACGTAGCCGCACACACAAGGTTCTAGGTAGTTTATTTAGTTTTACTGTAAATCAGTTAGCTTTTCTTAATTAGTTATCTAGGTAATACTGAGACTAGTTTGTGATGCAATGGGGGCATTACAAATTGGTATTAAAGCTTAGGTTTCACTAAATGTACCAACTATGTAGTGTCCAGTCTAGTGGGTCCATAGGACTACATGGCATAAGCTTTTGCACTTGATGCACCTTCTTGTGTGATTTGTGATCGCTCATAGAGAGTCATGTTGAAGGAAGGATTAGGAGAAGGGACCTTACTGTGAGCAAAGAAACTAGCAAGAGTAGATGACATAGAATGCAGGACGTCCTTCTAAGGTAGGGATAGCTTGAGAGTCTTGCTAGTAAGAGCATTACTGGTCCTTGTAGGAAAATTTTAGTAGTAGTCCACCAATGAATAGAATACACCTTCTCGTGGGCAAACAGTGCCTTGGTGACATCACATCCTTATAAGCAGTAGGATAAAGTGAGTATGATGTGCTGCAATCGAAGGGAATTAGGACATGTACAAAAGAAATGTCCTAATCCACCTAAGAGAGAATCAAGAAGGAATTGTGCCAATTTTTAAGGGAAGTGAAATTATGATTGTCGTCGGATACATGATTTCTATAAGGTTGTCGTGGAGGGTAAAGAATAGCAGTATTGACTGTATTGTTCAACTCTCCACTTCCTTGATATAATTATATGTCCAACATCGGTAACTAGTGACGGTTGTTGTGGTGGCTATTGTGTATGTTGTTCGTTGGATCCTTCCTAGAGATAGATTGGATGACTAAGGTATTGCTCGACTCAAGGAGAGCCTATTACCCCTTCCCAGTGCTTTTATGGTAAAGGTGAGGGATAAGCTAGCTAGATTAGTTTGTAGTCTTGATGTGGTGAATCCATTGAGGGAAGCACAGTTTGGAAAGTATATATATTAAGCTTAGAGCTGGGGTGGCACTAGTTTCAAGACCAAACTAATAGTGATGGGTATGCAAGGGTATGATAGGGGTGTGAGTGAGTGTCTAGAATAAGACTCGTGCCCTGAACAAGGACTGGGATTAGGTAAGCCAAAGTTCGTGATTTTTGTAATGAAGGCGTACCACTTTTGGGCAAGAAAGTCATGTGTGGCACCTAGTTAGTAGTGTATTTTTCCTCGCTAACCTCTAGGGTACATGTACTCTTAGTTGATTGCTAGTGCCTAGCATTTTCCTTGAGAAGTTATTTAAAATGTCGCCACCCAAGGGGTTTGAGTTCTTGATCAATTTGGTGTTAGCAATAGATTTGACTTCAAATGCTTAGGGTAGGAATGGCACTCTTACATGTGGGGACTTAGGATCTTGTTTTAGGGGTTGCCTTGATTCTTTTATGGGGGGATGGACACCTTACGTTAGCTGACCAGAGGATGTGTTTTGTTTTGTGTTGGGGTTGTTTTCTGCTTTAAAGGGAGAGTGCAATAATTGACCATTCTTTGGGTAACCCTTTATCATCATTTATTGCCTATCATTTGTTGTGTTTGTCTTTGAATTGTTAAGTATTGTTTGTTGTTGATGTTTTGCTTAATTCTTTGTTAGGTGTTTGTTGATGTTGCTCGTATGGAGGATGTCTGTAGCTCCATCCTCCTGCAGTCGCATTTGAGTGAAGTGTGAGGCTTCCCAGATGTGGGTTGGTTGCTATTCGTTGTGATTTATTCTTTGTTTGTTGTTGTTGGTTTAGGTGTTGGTGCAGAGGATGCCTAGAGTTCCATTCTCCTGTGTTTGTTTCTAGGTGACTTTGGCAATTGCCCAGATATTTGATTGGTTGATTGTTTTTGGGCGACTTTGGTGGGTCCCCAGATGTGTGTTGTTTGTTGTGTGCTTTTGCAGAATCTCTTTAAGGATGCCCAGGTTGTTTTTGATTGTTGGTGGGTTGAATAGCATTATGCTATTCGATCTATGGAGATTCTTTTCCCTATGTTTGCTTTGGGCTTTCTACAATAGAGATGTTGTAAGTCGGTGGGCTTAACTTCCCACCTCGTTTGATGGCACCACTGGTCGAGCTATTGAGGACGAACCTAGGGGTTTCCTCCGACTAGTTGTCTCTTGGTTCAGGTGAACTATTATTAGGGAGCTAGTAGAAGCATCACCAAGATAGTGGCACCACAAAGAGGTTTATCAAGATGGAGAAATAGCTCAATTTGGTTTAGACACTTTTGTTGTAAGTTACTTGGAGTTAGAGGGTTGTTTAAGTTTGACTTGAGTAAGTCCTTAACATTGGTTGGGGCTGTTTCCCTAGATGCGGTGATTCTTATGGCCTAGGGTTGGGATAAGTTACTATTGCAAAGAGGTAGCTGGCCTTATGGTTGTGATTCTCGTTAGCTGGAGAATTGCAAGGAAAGCATCAAATCCATGAGACCTATGTTGACCACAGTGGTGGTTGTACTTTAGATCTGATGGGGTCTGCATTTGGAAAGTGATTTCTGGAGACAAGCAATGCTTGTTTGGCTAGTCTAATAAAACACTTTAGATCCACAAAAGAGCTTTTTTGTATCTCAATAGCAAAAGTTTCTCTCATGCTATAAATTAAAGGACATATTTAGGGGAAATGAGAGATGACATTGAGGATGGTGTGGAATAAAAGATGTTGTTGACCAAGGTGTGCATCATGGAAGCATAGTGGAAGCATGGTGGGTCATGGTTGCATCTAGTCATTCCTATAATTTGCTAGAGAAACTCAGAATGCTTTATAACTCTTGGAGACATTACATTAGAATGCATCTGGTCATTCCATCGATCAGAGAATGGTGAAGTTTGGATCTAAGGAAAGCTATATTCTTGGTGTTGTTTAGGGCCTTAGAAGGATGAGATGGCCTTGGGAAGCATAGATTTCTCTTGGTGATCCTTGAGATTGGGGAAACACCATTATGTTAAGGATCTAGGGTTGTGATATAGACATCCGAACATGATACCTTGAGTCATTTGCCTTGAGAATTTCAAGGACGAAATTCTTTTAAGGGAGGTAGGATGTAATATCTGCACCTACATTGGAATTCTTATGGCTAAGTACCGCACGAGAGACTCACGTACTGGTACTACGGGTGTGTCACGCCTCAAATTTTCCATAATAATTTAAACAAATTAAATTACGAGAAAATTAAAGCTAAACAGTAAATATCAAACTACCAGGAACCTGTGGGTGCAGCTAGGGGGCTCTAGACTATATGCACTATGCTAAACCAAATCGCATGTCCACAACTGCAAACCAAGACCATAAGGAAAATGCATAAGTGACCAAAGTCACCCAATATGTACCCCACGAAAACCGCAGAAAACAAAACTATAATCTATTTTACTTTTAAATTCCTTTCGCAAACCATTTTCTCAAAACTTCATAAATCAGGCCCACACCGGCCAGAACCGCAAACCAGGGCTCTACTAGCCCAAAGCCACAAGCAAAGGCCCTCAATGGCCAAAACCACATACAGTGAGTCGGGATGCCTGGCACCAGGCAACCTAACTTTAGCCACACGCAGTCCATTGAGGAGAGACCCCAGCGTTCTGCACTGCCACGGTGACGGCCACCCTGTGCAGGAGCGTTCACCGTCCCGCGATTCCCCTCTCTCAGGAGAACCCTCAGAAGTCAACCCCTCCGTGGGAAGGCTGTCCTGTCTCTCAGGACGCTACCAGCTATGGGGCACGTGTCCCACCCGCACTAGCCACCATAGGGTACGCCTCCTCCACACATGGTGCTCAGGAGGGAGTGTCAAACCTCCACACCCGACAACACCTAGGCATCAGTGCTCACAGCGACAGCAGGAGTATCATACCTCCCCATCATGCCACAAGACACCTCAACCCGTGGACCATAACCATAGCCTTGAGACGACAGTCAAGGAGTCTCATATCTCTAGGATCCGACGCCCCTCATCCTCAGGTATCTCGGCCCCCAACCTCAACTAGGGAGTCGCGCCCGACCACCCAAGAATGTCGTCACATTCCCTGGTCCCGACGACACGGTCCCACACTGTCTCGGCCCGCACACAGAAAACCAGGAAAACACTTTCCAAAATAGGCCAACTATTCCTTGAAATCCATTTCCAGAACCATTTTCATATCCTTTGAAAATTTTTCCAAAACCTCGGCAAAAAGGCGCATCAGGTGTCTCAAGAGACCATCACTGATGGCCCACAATCCCATCTCATAGGGACAAAACAAAGCAATCCTGAAAGCCTTAGGAAAATGCATTTCATAAACTCATTTGGGCCTAGAATCGGCATGCCGAAATCATGTTCGGTATGCCGAAATCATGTTCGGTATGCCGAAAACCCCTGGTTCGGTAGGCCGATCTAGATCGGTTGACCGAATCAGGTCAATGGTCAACACTCAGGCTAAATT
The DNA here is from genome assembly GCA_024699735.1 of Posidonia australis. NCBI lineage: Eukaryota > Viridiplantae > Streptophyta > Magnoliopsida > Alismatales > Posidoniaceae > Posidonia > Posidonia australis. The sequence continues at coordinate 475 of JAMKQA010047324.1, read as the reverse complement.
CGATATACCGTCCAAAAACGGATGACCAAAACTCGACTAGAGAACCTAAACTAACAGAAAAACGGTATGCCAAGCGGAATCGGTATACTGAGATCCCCTGATTCGGTATGTCGTTTCCATTCGGTATGCCGAATTTTGCAAAACCAGAAAACGACCCAAACCCTATCATCAGAAATCGCCCCAACTAGGACCTCCAATCGGACCCCCTAAACAAACACCAAAAATCTTGCATAAAACATATGGTGTAGACCCTCGAGTTTACTCCAAAAACCAACAAATAAAACTAGAATCCATTCACCATGCATCAAGATATAAAATCACAAAGGCAGAAGGGTCAAAATTGTTGAAAAATCTATTAATATGTTTTGATGATAACAAATGAAAAATGATTAAGTGTTATATAATCACTTAAGAAAAGATGACAAGTAGCTATTAAAGACAAATATTCAAATTATATATACTTGTGGACTTACAT
>JAMKQA010047323.1:0-10760 GCA_024699735.1 Posidonia australis | reverse complement strand
ATTTTGTTGTGTTTCACTAGTTATTTTTTTATTATTAACATTTAACTTCATCTTGACTTCAAAATGAATTTCTCCTCTTTTATTTGCAGAACTGGATTCTCGTTTTGGTTCAAGATTGTCACAAATGACATAGGCAATCTTTTTTTGAGAAATTTTGTTTTTTTTGAACCATTTCTTTTGTTTTTATTGTAGTGTGGGTTGAACATCATAGTGAAAGTTGTCTGTTGGTAATCCTTGCAGATAACTACCATTTCTTGTGGATAATCGTTTGAAAACCATGATGTCCATCATTGAGGGGGTTTTCTGTTCTCACCGTGTTTCTTTATTGTGTTAGGTTGTCTTTCAGGCTAATAAACTTAAGATCTCTATTGTATGTTGTGAATCATAGAGGAGCTTGTTGGACTCAACAAATCTATATTTCTGAAAATAGGGGTTTTGTGTTCATGTTGCTTATTGTCTTGTTGCTAAACCTTTACATTTAAAGGTCTGTTGGTGACTCCTGCGGATGACTTGCTTGGGGCCTATTGTTTGAAAACTAGGATGTCCATCTTTGATTGGGTTACTTGATTTTTTCCCTTTCACTAGTTATATTGATCTATTAGGTGATATTTCCACTCTAGTGAATTTTAGTTTTGTACTATTGCAGACCATTGAAGAGTCATTGCAGTTAACAAAATTTTTTGGGGTAAGATTATCACGTCTTGTGAAATCGAATTTAGTGAAAAAGAGGGTCTTGTTTTTTTAGTTAAAAGTAATTAACTTGATGATGATTTAGTTATAAGTAATTAACTTGATGTTGATTTAGTTATAAGTAATTAACTTGGAGCTGAAACTCTCATCAAATTGCTTAAAAATTATTCTAGAAGCTATGAGGTAAGTTAGTATGGAAGTCAAAATGCTGTATGTTTCTTTTTATTTAATTTGGAATTGATATATTTTTTTCCAACTTGGTTCATCTCAAATGATTTTATTGGCAGCTCTCCCAAGCACAAATCATTATGAATCTTTTAAAGAAGCTTGTTGCCCTTTTTGAATGTGGAAGTGCCATAGGAACGAAAATTTCTATCATGTGAGGTAAACAGTGATTCATGATAATATAATAAGATGATGACTACCTTTTTCAGTGGACTACCTATGGCTCGGATTATTAATTTAATGCAAAAGGCTAAACACATCCTATGCCCCTGAGTAAATTATCTGGTAGCATAGTCAGTAAGGGCGTAAAAGACCAAGCGATTTCAACAACAATACACATACGAGATAACAGTTGTTTCACTTTTGCAAAGTGTGTGATGCTGGTAACTAGATAAGACATAAAATTACAGGTGAAAAACTAATGCAAAGTTAGCTACCATTGTTGTAGATGGAGAGAACACCCTAATTTTTTTTTCAAGGAAATAAATCTTGAAAATTTAAATATCAAGAAGAGTTGCAACATTATTAGTCTCTTAGTAATAGACACTAGTTTAATGCACCAAACTGTCAGCATGAAACGGTTACAAATGGGAGAAGGCTACAGTCATAAAACCATTTGGTGCACTAAGGGGCTTAATTCTTTGTCAGAAACCAATTCACTGCACCAGAACCATTTATATTTCTTTTGACCAATTTTATACCTATTCAATAACCCTTTTTTGTATAATTCATACTATTGGTGGCCAAGGAAAGGGTCTCATCAGGACTCCCTGGTGAACAGACATTGGGTAAAGCACTATTTGATGGTTCACAAGCAGCCAAATATTTATTTCATAAGGGCTTATTTGATAATCACTCAAATCTTTGTTGTGAATGTTATAAGAAAATTTCAAAATGATCGATAAAGATGAACACCATATTGGAAGTCAGTCCTAGAATTATGCCAGATTCTCAAATCACATACTCTAATTCCTCTCTTGAATATTATTTTCTCAGAGAACAATCAGACTCGATCCCTCTTTAATCTTATTCAATAAGTTACAAGATGTGTAAAAAAAGAACATGTACAATGATCTGTAAGATTCCATAGCATATACATGTATAAATCTGAGTTTGTCACATTTGGACTCCATACAAGATCATGATAATGCCAATGATCAATGTGTTTGAATGACATTGATCAAGGTGTTTGAATTTCAAATAAATTACTAAGCTGACAGACTAACAAGCTAAGACTTCAAAGCATAGAAGAATAGAAGTGGAGATAACATTACCTTAGACAGGGAGGAGGAGGAGGATGCTGTGCCAGTGGGGGGAACGTCGAGGAGGGGCGGCGGAGGAAGTGTAGAACGTCGGAGCACGTCGGTGGGGGGAGGCTCGCTCCAGTGACAGGCGGGAGGAGGAGGACGACGACGAATCTGTGCCAACGAGAGGACGCAGCGTTGATGAATCTGGTGACAAACAGGAGGAGGAGGAGGAGGATGTCAGAGGACGCACCGTCGAGGAGGTGCTATGGAGGAGCACCATCGAGGAGGCGAAGGAGGTTGAGTGACAGAGGAGAGATGGAGGATGAGGCGGACGAGTGTTTAGGGTAAGGATGAAAGAGACAAAACAACCCGCGTCGAAGTATTTTATACCTAAATTAGCGAGGACTTTAACAAGGACATTTCCTTGCTAAATAAAAAGCAAGGACAATGCGAGAAAAAATCCTGGCAAAAAAAACTCTCTAATTATTGCGAGGTAATTTCCTCGCAAAATCCCCGCTATATGTCCTCATTATATTATTACAAAGACATTTCCCCACTAAGTCCTCGCTCTTTGTCTTCGCAAAATTTAGTTTTTCTTGTTGTGTTATCCCATCTTGCGCCTTCGCCATCTTGGCATGGCTGTGATCTCCTCCCTATGGTGCGACTCCATGTCGAACCACCAGGCTGGCATGGTCACAGTAGGAAACCTAGAAAGACTGATTTCTTCTGGCGCATAGGGGTGCCTAACCACTTCCCCATGCGTAACAAGAATCCTTACCCTTTCTTTGGCCCACATTGATTTGTGCATTACATCCGTTAGGCACAGAGCATGCATATGTTTTCTTCGCCTTAATTTCTTTTGATTTTTCCTTTGTGTTTGGCTTTCCGCATCTTTCCATTAAAAGACTAGGTGGAGACTCCTTTTCCTTGTCCTTTTCTTATCTTTCCTTGGTGTTCCCAAGTCTAGTCTCCTTCTTTGAATTCACCATATACTCCGTGACCGTATCGGGACTCCTCGTGTGCTTCCACGCACCTAGGAGAGTCGTGTAGGGTTCCACTAGCATGGTCACAGTGAGTGTATCAACAGGGTGCAGGGACATCAATTAAGACTTCTGGTTCCAGTTCTCAGTCCAACAATAGCACAAACGTCTTCTTCACGTCCCTTTACGTTGAGTCTATGTCTCTTTTACTTTTTTTTTAAACATTTTGTAGTAAGGCATTGCGTAAAGTTATGTAGAGTATGTATTTTCTTTTTCTTTTCCTTTTTAGTTGATTGTAATAAACAATAAAAGAGACTAGTGGATGCTATATGAGGATTAGTGGATGTGGTTGAGATCATATGTCCACCCCTTTGACGTGTCTCCCACACCAAGCATGACCTAAGCTACCATAAGCATGGTAGCTTCCTCACCTTCTACATCTCAAGCCAGCATGGTTCACAGGTAGCATGGGTTCCTCTTCAATACTCCAACAACTTCTATGGGAGAGCCAAACACCCCAAGCTTCCAATAGCATAAGCTTTTCATTAGTTCCCTTATGTGTCCACTCATTTTGACTACTAGTTTGGAGTCTCTACTCCTACATTTCCTCTAATAAGCAAAGCCTAAGAACAACACATTAAAGAGGACATCAAAGAAGAGGAGGAGATAGGATACTCCTAGCCCTACAGTGCTTCACCCACACATGTGCCCACTGGAACGAGGTCAACACTAGCCAACTCTCATCAGTTGCTCGAAGGGGCGGCAAATCAAGTCCTCCAGTTCCTGGCACAGCATCACTATTCGAGAATAGTTGGGAACCCACAATCTCTATTTACACTTGGGCCCTCTTCGATGAGGTCACACTAGGGCCCATTATCGATGCTTATCTAGCCTTCTCAGGAGAACACCTATACAGTACCACCGAACCCTACCATCAACTTTCCTAATCAAAGTCTACTAGTACCATATGCCACTACCCCTGCCTACTCATTCACCAACCAAATTCCTCCATCATCCCTAAGCCACATTCCACCACTCTATCTAGGGGCACCCCAACCAGCACCACTACCTACACCCACATATTGTCCTCAGTATTCACTCTTTGCTCCACTCTATAGCAACCCTCAACCATACCAATTCTACCAAGCTAAGGGATACCAGGGCTAGGGGCAATCATCCATCCAAAGTCCAAAAAATAAAAGAATGATTGTAGAAGTATTGGTAGAAGCGGGAGTCAGTTCAAAAACTCCCACTAGCTTTGACACTTCCAAGTTCCTACATTTCACCCTACCGCTAGGATTTAAGCTACCAAAGATGAGGAAATATGATGGAACTGGCGACCCAAGGAACCACTTGGCTACGTTCACCATGGATGCCTTCCCTTACAAGTATGACGTAAGGCTCACAGTCTACCTATTCTTCAAGACATTGACGGGTGAGGCACTAAAGTGGTTTGACACTCTCACGACATACGATCTCCGTGACTTCAAGACGGTGGAGGAGAAGTTCCTGAGCCATTACAGCCACTGTGTGACACATAAGCCTAAAATTGGTGATCTCTTTTTAGAGAAGATGAAGCCAAATGAAGACATCATCATGTATGCAGGCCGGTGGAGGGACATGGCAGCTATTGCTAAGTGCTACATCCAAGAGAATTAGACTATGGAAATCATAGCCAAGAATAGTACTGGTGTGCTTAGGATAGGCCTACTCGTAGGGGACTTCCACACGTATCCCCAGCTATATCAACGTGCAACTAAAGTCCTATGCAATAAAGATGACTTGCCCTTCCTAGAGTTTGAAGGGAAAGGCAAGAAGAAGGCCGCCGTACACACCATGGAACGAATCACAGAGAACGTAGTGCAGATCTCAATGCAGTAGGGTCAGAAGGGGTGCAAGGATCGTCAACATTAGGAATCTCTAACGCAACAGTATCAACATCCCCCATAGCCTCAAAATAATCATTACCAAGGGCCTCTAATGCAGTATCAACTGCAATGTCCACAATCGCAACAATGGCAGTAGTAGTAGCCACAAGCTTACCCCGTGTATGCACAACAGGCACAACAAAATAATCAATACAGGGGACAGCCACAGGGGCAACAATAGAGGCAGAGAAGCTACACAATGTCCCCCTACCTCAGGCTTACGAAAGGCCAAAATGGCAACTCTATCTACCACTCCCAAAAGTGCTTAGCGATGTGCACAGGATGTTGGTTAAGAGTGGAGATCTACAACTCCCAATGCCAAGGCCAAATGCTTACAATGTAGATATGACTAAGTATTGTCCCTACCACTAAAGGAATAGACATACCTTAGATGAGTGTTTTGTGGTAAAAGATAAAATATATGATTTGAATGGCAAAGGGGAGATCATGTGGACAGCTCCCAAGGAGATCAACTCAGGCAGAGTAGCCTAAGATGCAAATACATTAGAACCCTCTGCTGAACCCATGTGTGCATCGTAGATGGGCAATCTATAGCTCCAGCTAAAGTGGTAACCTTTCAGTGCATAGAAGCAAACCTAGACTTAGGACCGCTTAATGTTGAGGAAGAAGAATCTAAGAAGCCAGAGATGCCAATCCTAGAAGTCTCATCTGATGAAGAATGAGAATAGGAGATAGATGATAGATGGGACCCTCAACCGGACAAGCTCACTGTTGACACCAACTTCCTAGATAACCTCGACACCCTTCTCAACCATGAGCAGTAGCTGTTTGACAGTTTAGATCATGGAGACACCTCTGTACCATCTAGAGAGGGTGTTATAGATACTGAGTGGGTGGACATCACCTTCAAAGATACAGAACTGCTGCCACTAGAGGAGCGCACTCTCTCATTAATTATCTCTACAATAGTCAACAACTTTCCTTTGACGTGAGTACACATTGATACTGGTGCTTGTTTGAGTGTTTGCTCCATATCCACCTTGGACTACATAGGCGCTGTGGAAGACCAGATCGCTGAGCATCATTCGCCTATGCAACGTATGACAAGGGAGAAAGAGAGGTGGTTAGTACAGCTCAACTAAACATTACCATCGGCCCTAAGACTACTACTACAATGGTTGTCGTCATGGAAGAAGTCCTAGCTGAGCCCTTAATTCTAGGGAGATCCTGTCTAACAGAAATCATGGCTGTTGCCACTCTAGTACATCAATGCCTCAAATTCAAACACTAGGGGAGGGTAGTCACCATTTGAGTTGATCATGATGTAGATGAGGTGATGACTTGGTTACAAGCGCCACTTGAGACCACCAATGGAGGATCACCCTTATAATCGCCCAACGGGTGGGCGATAAAAGGATCAATTGATGATCCATACTGGCCTGATGACACGTCGAGCTTCCAAGGATTTCAAGATGGGACGAGCATGAGCCTCACACAAAGACATGTCCTGCCACCCTATGCGAACCCTATGCAGCAAGGCCTATCACTGCTCTATCATGGACAAATTAAGAAGCTAGGGAGGTCCCTATTAAGAAGGCCTATGTCACTGATCAAGCCTTCCCAAGCTTACGAAGCTCATCAATAAGCTCCTATCACCAGAGCAGGTCGAATTTCAAATCAAGCTGCACCACCTCCAGTTGTTGTGGAAAAAGTTTCACCTCCCTTGCAACGAGAATTTCATGTACCCTGAAGAGCTAATGGAGAGTTTGACATCCTGGAACAACTAAGAAAGATGCAAGGCAGGATATCCATCTATGAGCTGATCAAAGCCTCTAAGTGACATCATGATATCTTGATGGATGTCCTGAAGAAAGCCCAAGTCCTAGAGGACATACCGACGGAATCCCTGGCGATAGTTGCGTTGTAGCTCTTAACGAGCCTACTTCATTCTTTATAGACTTTGAACTAGCTCCTCTTGAAAAGAGGACTTTACCTTTAAGTGTCATTGTAAAAATAAATAATTATAAACTTTATGGTGTATTAGTTGATATAGGAGAGACTTTAAATATATGATCCTTGGAAACTTTTAATCTTCTTAGACTTAAAGAAGATTAGATGTGCCCAGCAGCTCTAACAATGTCGGGATACGACAACAATATAGAAAAGGCTCATGGCAGAATTAATGTCAAGATCTCCATTGGCCTGATGGAAACATAGATTGAGTTGATAATAGTCGATGCACATATTTCCTATTGGCTCATCTTAGGGTTCCAATGGATCGAGGAAATCACGGTAGTCACCTGCTAGTGCCATCAATGCTTGAAATTCCCTTATCAAGGGAAAATAATCAAGGTTAAGGGAGATGAGCCAATAAAAGTTGGGGCACACCTCGTGACTATCCCAACGACCACACCAACACTACCATTTACTGCTCCAAAGGAAGATTCAGCAACCAAGGTAGTAAATAATGTAAAGCAAATCTGTATTCCTCGAAGCATAGATGCGACCCCCTCTCCTTTCCCAGAATACATGTAATGACCGTGGGAACTTCTCCTGCGCATAGGCTACATGCCAAGGAAAGGATTGGGATGTCAAGGGCAAGGAATGGTAGACGCACTCAAGAGGCCCGAAGAGCACAATGGAATGGGGCTAGGGTACCTTGGTACTTATCAAAGGATCTCACTAAGCCACTGACTTGGACATCGTCGAACCATTTCAAGTTAGTTGAGCTTCAATTCAAGAACAGCCTTGCTTTGATGAAGATCACTGATCTGCCATTAATTCCACCAACCATCCAAGCTCCTAGATCCTCCCTCAGTCTTCCAAAAGCTTCTCCTCTCCCACTGAAAGTCTCCCTGTTCTCTTTAGAAGAAGCCTCTAGCAGTGCTCTCCCACACTCCGATCTCTCTTGTAGCTCTTTGAAGCTTCCTCCATCTCCAGACATCTCAACAAGCAACCTTTCTGAAGCACTCCTTGCAGATGTCGAAGCAGGAGATGCCGATGCCCTCGACCTTAGCAACCTCATCGTGCTCTTCAGCAACCTGTGTCCTTGCCCCTCTTAGTGAGAAGGGGCCGGGGCCATTCATTGAGCTAGATGGTGAAGTGTCTTTGACGAGGAGGCAAACCTAGGGGCATTCCCCCTAGCCTTGTAAATAATTTCTTTCCTACACTGAACACTTGTCTTTTATTTTCGTACAATTTGCTTTTCAATACTTTTCTTTTCTAGCATAGACAACAAAAAGGAAGGTAGTAGAGGACATGGTTCAGACGGCCTAACTCCCACCATGTCCTCACAAAGGGTATCTAACAACTCTATCAAGTGTGCAACCCATGCAAGGAAGGAGCCAATCACGCAGACTGTCAGAGTTTGTCACTACACCACGTCGTTCCCACAAGAGGTAGCATTGTCCCATGCCATCATTCTGGTTGAGGAAGTATCGAGCATAACTAGCAAGAACATTAGGAACTATGAGGTCTACGAGCTGGTGGACATAGATGAAGACCTACACGAAGAAGAAACAATGAGCCAAATCATTTTTGATGAAATGATGAAGAAATATGATGAATGGACTACGGTTGCTGTGGAAGAGATAGAGGAGATAAATCTGGGAATTGAGGAAGACCCAAGACCAGTCTGAATCAGCTTCGGGCTCAACTCGGATGAACGACACCGAATGATCAGTCTACTCAAGAAGTATGTAGTGTAGGATTGAAAGGCTTTCCTAGAGGGCGGGGTGAATAGAGAATTTTACTTTTTAATGTTACTATGCCCAATTATAACAATAATTAGAAATTATAAGCAATGTGATTAATCAACTAGTACTTATCATATACACTTGATGGCACAGAAAATAAATGCACAAGATGGGGATGAGAGAAATTGAAAACACAAGCGATTTATAGTGGTTCGGCAACCCAGCCTAGTCCACTCCTCAAGACCCTCTTGAGATTTTTCCCTTATTCTTAAAACAATAAAGAAATTACTTGTTGGTTGTCCCACCAACTCCTCTCTTGCTCCTCCCACTTCTCTATCCCTGAGAAGCTAGAGCCTTTCCCTGATGCTTTACAATATCGCTCATGAGGTGAATAAAAGACAGAAAGAATATAGAATTACAAGTGGGTAAAGGTGTCCTTCTCCAGGTATAATCGAGTCCTATTTATAGCCATGAGACCATCGAAAGATGTGTCTAACGACTAGAAAACGGTCACAAACGGCTAGTCTTTCGGTATGTCATTTTGACCTCCAGTATGCCGTTTAGTTCTTCAGTCTGCACTTGATGGGCAATTCGGTATGCCGAAATTATTTCTGTATACCGATTTTTCCTGAAACGGTATGCCATTTCATCTCTGTATGCCGTTTTTGTCTTCATCTTTGTCTCCTCAGTTTTTCCAGAATTCCGATGCTAGTGCCGTTTTCTCCAGCTTCGGTATGTCGATTTTCCTCGGTATGCCGATTTGGTTTCTTCTTCTTTGAATTCGGAATGTCGATAGGTATACTGTTTTTTCCAGACTCGGTATGCCGTTTTCTTCTGAATTGGTATGCCGAATTTTCCTTCGATTTGTCGATTTTGATACTTCATGAAACTCTATAAATATTTGATTTTCTACAAAATAAACCTTACATAACTTAATTTCATTCTTCAATCCTTTTTTTGAGTACATAGATTTACAACATATAAATTCTTCAGTCTTTTATTTCTATGAAAATATATCCAGGTGTAATCATCAAAATAAACATGATATTTCTAACAATCTCCCCCTTTTTGATGATGACAAAATCAAAATATTAGAATATCAAATTTAAAATGTAGACTCAGCGTCTTTGACTTTTCCTCCCCCTTAAGCTAAACCATGCTTCTTTTGGCTTTTTCTCCCCCTTAAACTAAGCTTCCCCTTCTCATATATTAATATTCTCATGTCATAAAATTTCATATTCTTATTATTACATGTCATATATTTTCATATCTTATTTTATTACTCCCCCTTTTTGACATAATCAAAAAGCATATATAATAGAAAGACAAATGATAAAAAAACATCCAATATATAATATAAGCTCAATGTAAAAACAGTCAAATTATAATAAAATTAAGGAGAAGGCGGATTAATGTGTTCAAGAATATCCTGGTGATATTCTTGAAGCATGTCTTGATGTGCCTCGACCTGAGCAGTCAACTTCTTGATGTTTTCCATATATTCTTGATGCCTTTGATTCTGTTGGAGCATCACTTCTGAGATTAGCTTCTGCTGTTGAATCTGAATATCCATCATTTTCGTTTGTTGAAGAGTTATCTCAGCCATTTTTAGTTGAATCGCATCCAATCTCTTGGAAATGTCTGACTCTTATGCTGCCTCTTCTTTAGAGCTGGAGTCTTCAGGTTTTGATCTTGGTTGTGATGGTGTAAGAAGAGGAACCCATTGGAAGATTTTGAAGTTTATTATGAAGTTCAATGGATTGTTCCATATTGGCAATGGCTTGAGTTCCTAAAGGTTTGGTTTTGACTGGAAGACTCGGTTCATCATCAAGAGAAATTTCATAGTTTTCAAACATATATGTTAAGGGAGGCCCAAAAAGCAATTTGGTTTTAATATGGGTGATACAGTGAAAAATGACTTGTCCCCAATTTACAGGAATTTTCTGGATAATAGCATAGACAGCTTTAAAGGTAAGTTCACTTAACTCGTCTTGATGGCCCTTCTTTTGAACTAGATTGGCTGCTACAATATAG
>JAMKQA010047322.1:0-27734 GCA_024699735.1 Posidonia australis | reverse complement strand
TTGTCCCCCTCTTGTCCCCCAACTGAATGTGAGAACAATCTAGAAGAAAAAACAAGGTTTGGTGGCATTTAGGTAAAAATGATGAAATGTGTAAAGTTTAGGGAAAATAATGTTGGATTGAAATGAAATAAATGGAGAAGAGGATTCAGATCATAACCATAACCATAATCATAGTCCTAACAAAAAATAATGTTGATTACATATAAGATCCATCATACACGACAGGATTCAGATCAAAAGACCACTACTGCTCCTTATCTTCCACGACATCCCTTATGGGACCTGTATCTAGAACAGTAATAAAGAACACCCCTCCCTTAATAGGGAGACGAGGCACGTCCCCCGTTGGCTTTAGTGGGTCTGGATAGTTCCTTCAAATGTGTTGAGCCTTTCCACAGTGATAGCACACTATACTGTCCAAGCTCCTCTGTCGATGCCTACACTATATGGCTATGTGCCCCATCTTTTTGCAGAAATGGCAGGGTCCTCTTCTTGAGCCACTACTCAAACTAGTCTAGTTGTATCCATCAATCTCCTGCCGCATTACCCTCCAAGCACGATCCTCCTCAACACCCAAGTCGGACATAGTGGTCTTACCGTGACCACAACCTCTCTACATCTTCCTGCCACAAACACATAGGCAAAACAACAAACAAACTCAAGTGCAGCTATCCTACATATACGATCCCACTAAGCCACTATGTCGGACACCCACCAAGCTAGTGCACCTTAGTGAACCAAGGCTCTAATACCATTCCATAATGCCCCAAACACGGGTACACTACCTAAATAGCATCAACCCCTAATTAGAATAATTACAATAATTAATTTAATCAAGAAAAACTCCTACCCATAAATAGTGTGCAGCTAGTGCCTTTAGCTCGAACACCGATGAACAGAATACACACCAGCAACACACCTAAAAACCAGACAGAAAACAAAACACGCATGAGTGACTTTTAAGTCACCTAGTACGCACCCAACCATGGAAAGCCACGAGAAAACTCTAATTTCTATCTTTATAAAATCATTTCACAAACTCAGGAAAACCACAAATCCCAAACTAAAAGCAACTGGAAACTCATTTCCAAAACCATGCTTTTTCAATTACTTTTCCTTTCTCAAATATCATGCATTTTTAAACTATTTATGCATAGAGAAACTACATTTTTCATCTAGATTTAGCTTAATACACAAGGCCTCACAAAACTCAAAGCTCACACAAGCATTGGCTGGGAACTGGTTCAAATCATCATTTTCAAATCATTTCAATTCAACTAGAATCTGGCTAAAACCACAAGTCAAAACTCAAAGTCTAATTCTAGCTCAAACCAAATTCACATTTCACATTCATTTTCAATATTGTTACTTGATCAAAGGCAACTAGGCACACAAGCAATTGGTGGCCTTTTCCTCAAACCACTATTAAAATCTTTTCATTCAGGGAACATCATTCCTTAAAAATCCATAATGCATATTCATGGGAATCAAGCCCAAAATCAAAAAAATCCAATCATTCTCATTTCCATTAGGTCTCAAGCCTAAAACCACATTTCTAAGCATTCACAAGGATTTTTTTTTGCACCACGACTATTATTTCATTTATTCAAAATACACTTAAATACATGCCAATTGCAATATCATGCTTCTTTCTAAATAATCAAAGACCACATTTATAACATGGATTCCATTTAATTTCATAAAATCCATTCCATTCACAATAAATCAGGATATTAATCATAAAATCCCAAAATCACCATTTAAACATACAATCCAATTTTCCATACAAAAATCAACATTTAACATGGGTTTTATTCCCCAAAAATTAGGGAAAACTCCTACCCAAAAATAGTGTACGACTAGTGGCTCTGAACTCGAACACCTATGACCAACCTACACTCCAGTTATGCACCTAAAAACCAAACAAAAAACAAAACACATGTGAGTGACTTCTAAGTCACCCAAAAGACCTCCAACCACGGAAAACTACGAGGAAACTCTAATTTCTATCTTTATAAAATCATCTCACAAACACAGGAAAACCACAAATCCCGAACAAAAAGCAACCGAAAACTCATTTCCAAAACCATGCCTTTTCAATTACTTTACTTTTCTTAAATATCATGCATTTTTAAATCAAATATGCATTCAAGAAACCACGTTTTCCATCCAAATTTAGCTTAAAACACAAGGCCTCGCAAGACTCAAAACTCACACAAGCATTGGCTGGTAACTGGTTCAAATCATCATTTTTAAATCAATTTAATTCGGCTAGAATCTGGCTAAAACCTCAAGCCAAAACTCACAATCTGATTCTAGCTCAAAACCACATTCACATTTTACATTCATTTTCAATATTATCACCATAATCAAAGGCAACCAAGCACATAAGCAGTCGGTGAGGTTGCAACCACTACCCTACTGCACTACCGTAGTAAAATTCTCCATGCGGGAAGACAATGCCTTCACCAACAGGCCTTAACATTCTCATTTTATCATAAGCACGGGGATACATCTTTTCCTGATGTCCCATCAGTCACTCAGACACCTAGGTTTCATATCCCTAAGTCCAGCCTACACTGTCATTGACCCGGATACCTAGGTCTCATATCCCTAGGCCTAGCCTACACTGTCACAAATGGGATAATCTGGTCTCTCTCGACTGCCTTAAACCTCGGCAACCACGATTGTGTCTAACAATTTGTTTCATTCCAAATTGCCGACACACAAACCATGTGGATCCATGACAAATAATAAATCCACTTTCAAACATGCGACCTTTTCCTCGAACCAGTTTTAAAATCTTTTCATTCAGGGAACATCATTCCTTTAAAATCCATAATGCATATTAATGGGAATCATGCCCAATATCATAAAATGCAATCATTCTCATTTCCATTGGGTCTCATGCCCAAAACCACATTTCTATGCATTCACAAGGATTTTTCTTTGCACCACAACTATTATCTCATTTATGCAAAATACACATAAATACATGCCAATTGCAGTATCATGCATCTTTCTGAATAATCAAAGACCACATTTATAACAAGGATTCCATTAAATTTCATAAAAGCCATTCCAATCACAATAAATCAGGATATTTATCATAAAATCCCAAAATCATCATTTAAACATAGAATCCTATTTTCCATACATAAATTAACATTTAAAATGGGTTTTATTCCCCAAAAATCAGGGAAAACTCCTACCCAAAAACAGAGTACGACTAGTGGCTCTGAACTCGAACACTTATGACTGAACTGCACTCTCGCTATGCACCAAAAAACCAAGCAAAAAACAAAACACACGTGAGAGACTTCTAAGTCACCCATAACACCTCCAACCACGGAAAGCTACGAGAAAACTCTAATTTCTATCTTTACAAAATCATTTCACAAGCTCAAGAAAACCACAAATCCCAAACAAAAAGCAACCGAAAACTCATTTTCAATTACTTTTCTTTTCTTAAATATCACGCATTTTTAAATCATTTATGCATTCAAGAAACCACATTTTTCATCCAAATTTAGCCTAAAACACAAGCCCTCACAAGACTCAAAACTCACACAAGCATTATCAGGTAACTGGTTCAAATCAATATTTTTAAATCATTTTAATTCGGCTAGTATCTGGCTAAAACCTCAAGCCAAAACTCAGAATCTAATTCTAGCTCAAAACCACATTCACATTTCACAGTCATTTTCAATATTGTCACCCTAATCAAAGGCAACCAAGCACACTAGCAGTCGGTGAGGTCGCAACCACTAACCTACTGCACTATAGTAGTAAAATTCCCCATGCAGGAAGACATCGCCTCGGCCAACAGGACTTAACATTCTCATTTTATCATAAGCACGGGGATACATCTTTTCCAGATGTCCCATCGATCACTCAGACACCTAGGTTTCACATCCCTCAGCCCAGCCTACACCATCAGTGACCTGTATACCTAGGTCTCATATCCCTAGGCCTAGCCTACACTGTCACAAATGGGATAATCTGGTCTCTCTTGACTGTCATAAACCTCAGCAACTACGATTGTGTCTAACAATTTGTTTCATTCCATATTGACGACACCCAAACCATGTGGATCTGTGACAAATAATAAATCCACTTTCAAACTTGCGACTTTTCCCACAAACCAGTTTTAAAATATTTTCATTCAGGGAACATCATTCCTTTAAAATCCATTATGCATATTCATGGGAATCATGCCCAAAATCATAAAATCCAATCATTCTCATTTCCATTGGGTCTCAAGCCCAGAACCACATTTCTATGCATTCACAAGGATTTTTCTTTGCACCACAACAATTATCTCATTTATGCAAAATACACTAAAATACATGCCAATTGCAATATCATGCATCTTTCTGAATAATCAAAGACCACATTTATAACAATGATTCCATTTAAATTCTTAAAATCCATTCCTTTCACAATAAATCCAGATATTTATCATAAAATCCCAAAATCACCATTTAAACATAAAATCCTATTTTCCATACATAAATCAACATTTAACAGGGGTTCTATTCCCCAAAAATATGGGAAAACTCCATCCTAGAAATAGTGTATGACTAGTGGCTCTGAACTCGAACACCTATGACCGAACTGCACTCGAGCTATGCATCAAAAAACAAAACAGAAAACAAAACACACGTGAGTGACTTCTATGTCACCCATAACACCTCCAACCATGGAAAGCTACGAGAAAACTCTATTTTCTATATTTATAAAATCATTTCACAAACTCAGGAAAACCACAAATCTCGAACAAAAAGCAACCGAAAACTCATTTCCAAAACCAAGCTTTTTAAATTACTTTTCTTTTCTTAAATATCATGCATTTTTAAATCATTTATGCATTCAAGAAACCACATTTTTCATCCAAATTTAGCCTAAAACACAACCCCTCACAAGACTCAAAACTCACAGAAGCATTGGCTAGTAACGGGTTCATATCATCATTTTTAAATCATTTTAATTCGCCTACTATATGGCTAAAACCTCAAGCCAAAACCCAGAATCCTATTCTAGCTCAAAACCACATTCACATTTCACATTCATTTTCAATATTGTCACCTTAATCAAAGTCTACCAAACACACAAGTAGTTTGTGAGGTCGCAACCACTACCCTACTGCACTATCGCAGTAAAATTCCCCATGCAGGAAGACATCGCCTCAGCCAACAGGCCTTAACATTCTCATTTTATCATAAGCACGGGGATACATCTTTTCCTGATGTCCCATCGGTCACTCAAACACCTAGGTTTCATATCCCTAAGCCCAGCCTACACCGTCAGTGACTCGGATACCTAGGTCTCATATCCCTAGGCTTAGCCTACACCGTCAAAAATGGGATAATCTGATCTCTCTCGACCGTCTTAAACCTTGGCAACCACGATTGTGTCTAACAATTGGTTTCATTCCATATTGCCGACACCCAAACCATGTGGATTCGTGACAAATAATAAATCCACTTTCAAACATGCAACTATTTCCTCAAACCAATTTTAAAATATTTTCATTTAGGGAACATCATTCCTTAAAAATCCATTATGCATATTCATGGGAATCATGCCCAAAATCATAAAATCCAATCATTTTCATTTCCGTTGGGTTTCATGCCCAAAACCACATTTCTATGCATTCACAAGGATTTTTCTTTGCACCACAACTATTATCTCATTTATGCAAAACACACTTAAATACATGCCAATTGCAATATCATGCTTCTTTCTGAATAATCAAACCCCACATTTATAACAATGATTCCATTTAATTTCATAAAATCGATTCCTTTCACAATAAATCAGGATATTTTTCATAAAATCCCAAAATCACAATTTAAACATATAATCCTATTGTCCATACATAAATCAACACTTAATAGGGGTTCAATTCCCCATAAATCAGGGGAAACACCATCCTAGAAACAGTGTACGACTAGTGGCTCTGAACTCGAACACCTACGACCAAACTACACTCCAGCTATGCACCAAAAAACCAAACAGAAAACAAAAGACACGTGAGTGACTTCTAAGTCACCCATAACGCCTCCAACCATGGAAAGCTACGAGAAAACTCTAATTTCTATCTTTATAAAATCATTTCACACTCAGGAAAACCACAAATCCCAAACAAAAAGCAACCGAAAACTCATTTCCAAAACCATGCCCTTTCAATTACTTTTCTTTTCTTAAATATCATGCATTTTTAAATCATTTATGCATTCAAGAAACCACATTTTTCATCCAAATTTAGCCTAAATCACAAGGCCACACAAGACTCAAAACTCACACAAGCAATGGCTGGTAACTGATTCTAATCATCATTTTTAAATCATTTTAATTCGGCTATAATATGGCTAAAACCTCAAGCCAAAACTCAGAATTTGAATCTAGTTCAAAACCACATTCACATTTCACATTCATTTTCAATATTGTCACCTTAATCAAAGGCAACCAAGCACACAAGCAGTCGGTTAGGTCGCAGCCCCTACCTTACTGCACTACTGTAGTAAAATTCCCCATGCAGGAAGACATCGCCTCAACCAACAGGCCTTAACATTCTCATTTTATCATAAGCACGGGGATACATCTTTTCCAGAAGTCCCATCGATCACTCAGACACCTAGGTTTCACATCCCTATTCCCAGCCTACAACGTCAGTGACTTGTATACCTAGGTCTCATATCCCTAGGCCTAGCCTACACCGTCATAAATGGGATAATGCAGTCTCTCTCGTTTGCCATAAACGTAGGCAACCACGATTGTGTCTAACAATATATTGCCGACACCCAGACCATGTGGATCCGTGACAAATAATAAATCCACTTTCAAACATGCGACATTTTCCTCAAACCACTTTTAAAATCTTTTCATTCAGGGAACATCATTCCCTAAAAATCCATAAAGCATATTCATGGGACTCAAGTCCAAAACCATAAAATCAAATCATTGTCATTTTCATTAGATCTCATGCCAAAATCCACATTTCTATGCATTGATGAGGTTTTTTTTACCACAACTATTATCTCATTTATGCAAAATTCACATAAATACATGCCAATTGCAATATCATGCTTCTTTTTGAATAATCAAAGACCACATTTATAACATGGATTCCATTTAATTTCATAAAATCCATTCCATTCACAATAAATCAGGATATTCATCATAAAACCCGAAAATCACCATTTAAACATATAATCCTATTTTCCATACAGAAATCAACATTAAACATGGGTTTTGTTCCCCAAAAATCAGGGAAAACTCCTACCCATAAATCGTGTACGACTAGTGGCTCTGAACTCGAACACCTAAGACTAACCTGCACTACAGCAATGCACCTAAAAACCAAACAGAAAACAAAACACACATGAGTGACTTCTAAGTCACCCAAAACAACTCAAACCATGGAAATCTACGAGAAAACTCTAATTTCTATCTTTATAAAGCATTTCACACTAAGGAAAACCACAAATCCTAAAAAAAAAGCAACCGAAAACTCATTTCCAAAACCATGTCTTTTCAATTACTTTTCTTTTCTTAAATATCATGCATTTTAAAATCATTTATGCATTCAAGAAACCACATTTTTCATCCAAATTTAGCCAAAACACAAGCTCTCACAAGACTCAAAACTCACACAAGCAATGGCTGGTAACTGGTTCAAATCATCATTTTTAAATCATTTTAATTCGGCTAGTATCTGGCTAAAACCTCAAGCCAAAACTTAGAATCTAATTCTAGCTCAAAACCACATTCACATTTCACATTCATTTTCAATATTGTCACCTTAATCAAAGGCAACCAAGTACACAAGCAGTCAGTGATGTCACAACCACTACCCTACTGCACTATCGTAGTAAAATTCCCCATGCAGGAAGACATCGCCTCGGCCAACAGGCCTTAACATTCTCATTTTATCATAAGCACGGGGAAACATCTTTTCCTGATTTCCCATCGGTCACTTAGACACCTAGGTTTCATATCCCTAAGCCCAGTCTACATCGTCAGTGACCCGGATACCTAGGTCTTATATCCCTAGGCCTAGCCTACACCGTCACAAATGGGATAATCCGGTCTCTCTTGACCGCCATAAACGTCGGCAACCACGATTCTGTCTAACAATTAGTTTCATTCCATATTGCCGACACCCAAACCATGTGGATCCTTGACAATTAAAAATCCACTTTCAAACATTTTCCTCAAACCACTTTTTAAATATTTTCATTCAGGGAACATCATTCCTTAAAAGTCCATTATGCATATTCATGGGATTCATGCCCAAAATCATAAAATCCAATCATTCTCATTTCCAATGGGTCTCATGCCCAAAACCACATTTCTATGCATTCACAAGGATTTTTCTTTGCACCACAACTATTATCTCATTTATGCAAAATACACTTGAATACATGCCAATTGCAATATCATGCTTCTTTCTGAATAATCAAACACCACATTTATAACAATGATTCCATTTAATTTCATAAAATCAATTCCTTTCACAATAAATCAGGATAATTTTCATAAAATCCCAAAATCACCATTTAAACATATAATCCTGTTTTCCATACATAAATCAACATTTAACAGGGGTTCAATTCACCAAAGATCAGGGGAAACACCATCCTAGAAACAGTGTACGACTATTGGCTCTGAACTCGTACGACCAAACTACACTCCAGCTAGACACCAAAAAACCAAACAGAAAACAAAACACACGTGAGTGACTTCTAAGTCACCCATAATGCCTTCAACCATGGAAAGCTACGAGAAAACTCTAATTTCTATCTTTATAAAATCATTTCACACTCAGGAAAACCACAAATCCCAAACAAAAAGAAACCGAAAACTCATTTCCAAAACGATGCTTTTTCAATTACTTTTCTTTTCTTAAATATCATGCATTTTTAAATCATTTATGCATTCAAGAAACCACATTTTTCATCCAAATTTAGCCTAAATCACAAGCCCTCACAAGACTCAAAACTCACACAAGCATTGGCTGGTAACTGGTTCAAATCATCATTTTAAAATCATTTTAATTTGGCTAGTATCTGGCTAAAACCTCAAGCCAAAACTCAGAATCTAATTCTAGCACAAAACCACATTCACATTTCACATTCATATTCAATATTGTCACCTTAATCAAAGGCAACCAAGCACACAAGCGGTCGGTGAGGTCGCAACCCCTACCCTACTGCACTATCGCAGTAAAATTCCCCAAGCACGAAGACATTGCCTCGGCCAACAGGCCTTAACATTCTCATTTTATCATAAGCACAGGGATATATCTTTTCCTGATGTCCCATCGATCACTCAGACAACTAGGTTTCATATCCCTAAGCCTAGCCTACATCGTCAGTGACCTGGCTACCTAGGTCTCATATCCCTAGGCCTAGCCTACACCGTCACAAATGGGATAATCCGGTCTCTCTCAACCGTCTTAAACTTCGGCACCCATGATTGTGTCTAACAATTGGTTTCATTCCATATTGCCGACACCCATACCATGTGGATCCGTGACAAATAATAATTCCACTTTCAAACATGCGACATTTTCCTCAAACCAGTTTTAAAATATTTTCATTCAGGGAACATCATTCCTTAAAAATCCGTTATGCATATTCATGGGAATCATGCCCAAATCATAAAATCCAATCATTCTCATTTTCATTGGGTGTCATGTTGAAAACCACATTTCTATGCATTCACAAGGATTTTTCTTTTCTCCACAACTATTATCTCATTTATGCAAAATACACTTAAATACATGCCAATTGCAATATCATGCTTCTTTCTGAATAATCAAAGACCACATTTATAACAAGGATTCCATTTAATTTCATAAAATCCATTCCTATCACAATAAATCAGGATATTTATCATAAAATCCCAAAATCACCATTTCAACATATAATCCAATTGTCCATACATAAATCAACATTTAACAGGGGTTCTATTCCCCAAAAATCTAGGAAAACTCCATCCTAGAAACAGTGTACGACTAGTGGCTTTGAACTCAAACACCTACGACCGAACTACACTCCAACTATGCACCTAAAAACCAAGTAGAAAACAAAACACACCTGAGTGACTTCTAAGTCACCCATAACACCTCCAACCACGGAAAGCTACGAGAAAACTCTAATTTCTATCTTTATAAAATCATTTCACAAACTCAGGAAAACCACAAATCCCGAACAAAAAGCAACCGAAAACTCAATTCCAAAATCATGCTTTTACAATTACTTTTCTTTTCTTAAATGTCATGCATTTTTAAATCATTTATGCATTCAAGAAACCACGTTTTTCATCCAAATTTAGCCTAAAATACAAGGCCACACAACACTCAAAACTCACACAAGCATTGGCTGGTAACTGGTTCAAATCATCATTTTTTAATCATTTTAATTTAGCTATAATCTAGCTAAAACCGCAAGCCAAAACTCAGAATTTGAATCTAGCTCAATACCACATTCACATTTCACATTCATTTTCAATATTGTCACCATAATCAAAGGCAACCAAGCACACAGGTAGTCAGTGAGGTCGCAACCCCTACCCCACTGCACTACCGTAGTAAAATTCCCCATGCAGGAAGATATTGCCTCGACCAACAGGCCTTAACATTCTCATTTTATCAATAGCACGGGGATACAACTTTTCCTGATGTCCCATCGGTCACTCAAACACCTAGGTTTCACATCCCTAAGCCCAGCCAACACCGTCAGTGACCTAGATACCTAGGTCTCATATCCCTAGGCCTAGCCTACACCGTCACAAATGGGATAATCCTGTCTCTCTCGACCGCCATAAACCTCGGCAACCACGATTGTGTCTAACAATTGGTTTCATTCCATATTGCCGACACCCAAACCATGTCGATCCGTGACAAATAATAAATCCACTTTCAAACATGCGACATTTTCCTCAAACCACTTTTAAAATCTTTTCATTCAGGGAACATCATTCCCTAAAAATCCATAAAGCATATTCATGGGACTCAAGCCCAAAATCATAAAATCCAATCATTCTCATTTTCATTAGATCTCATGCCCAAAACCACATTTCTATGCATTGACAAGGTCTTTTTTTACCACAACTATTATCTCATTTATGCAAAATACACATAAATACATGCCAATTGCAATATCATGCTTCTTTTTGAATAATCAAAGACCACATTTATAACATGGATTCCATTTAATTTCATAAAATCCATTCCATTCACAATTAATCAAGACATTCATCATAAAACCCGAAAATCACCATTTAAACATATAATCCTATTTTCCATACAAAAATCAACATGTAACATAGGTTTTATTCCCCAAAAATTAGGGAAAACTCCTACCCATAAATAGTGTACGACTAGTGGCTCTAAACTCGAACACCTATGACTGACCTGCACTCCAACTATGCACCTAAAAACCAAACAGAAAACAAAACACACATGAGTGACTTCTAAGTCACCCAAAACACCTCCAACGATTGAAAGCTACAAGAAAACTCTAATTTCTATCTTTATAAAATCATTTCACACTCAGGAAAACCGCAAATCCCGAACAAAAAGCAACCGAAAACTCATTTCCAAAACCATGTTTTTTCAATTACTTTTCTTTTCTTAAATATCATGCACTTTTAAATCATTTATGCATTCATGAAACCACATTTTCTTCCAAATTTAGCCTAAAACACAAGCCCTCACAAGACTCAAAACTTACACAAGCCTTGATTGGTAACTGGTTCAAATCATCATTTTTAAATCATTTTAATTCAGCTAGTATCTGGCTAAAACCTCAAGCCAAAACTCAGAATCTAATTCTAGCTCAAAACCACATTCACATTTCACATTCATTTTCAATATTGTCACCTTAATCAAAGGCAGCCAAGCACACAAGCTGTCAGTGAGGTCGCAACCCCTATCCTACTACACTACAGTTGTAAAATTACCCATGCAGGAAGACATCGCCTCGGCCAACAGGCGTTAACATTCTCATTTTATCATTAGCACAGGGATACATCTTTTCCTAATGTCCCATCGGTCACTCAGACACCTAGGTTTCATATCCCTAAGCCCAGCCTACAACGTCAGTGGCCAGATACCTAGGTCTCATATCCCTAGGCCTAGCCTACATCATCAAAAATGGGATAATCCGGTCTCTCTCGACCGCCTTAAACCTCAACAACCATGATTGTGTCTAATAATTGGTTTCATTCCATATTGCCGACACCCAAACCATGTGGATTCGTGACAAATAATAAATTCATTTTCAAACATGCGATTTTTTCCTCAAACCACTTTTAAAATCTTTTCATTCAGGGAACATCATTCCTTAAAAATCCATAGAGCATATTCATGGGACTCAAGCCCAAAACCATAAAATCCAATCATTCTCATTTTCATTAGATGTCATGCCCAAAACCACATTTCTATGCATTGACAAGGTTTTTGTTTACCACAACTATTATCTCATTTATGCAAAATAAACTTAAATACATGCCAATTTCAATATCATGCATCTTTCTGAAAAATCAAAGACCACATTTATAACATGGATTCCATTAAAGTTCATAAAATCCATTCCATTCACAATAAATCAGGATATTTATCATAAAATCCCAAAATCATCATTTAAACATATAATCGTATTTTCCATACATAAGTCAACATTTAACATGGCTTTTATTCCCCAAAAATCCAGGAAATCAACCCACTGTAATTCAGCCTTTTCCATCAACAATTAATCACCATTTAAACATAAAATCCTATTCACAATTTAAAACCCATTTAATTTCATAAAATCCAAAAATCTGGTTATTTATCATAAAATCCCAAAATTACCATTTAATTTCATAAACTACATTCCATTCACAATAAATCAGTATATTTATCATAAAATCCCAAAAGTACCATTTATCCATATAATCCTGTTTTCCATACATAAATCAACATTTAACATGGGTTTTATTCCCCTAAAATTCAGGAAATCAACCCACTGAAATCCAACCATTTCCATCAACAATAAATTCACCAAATAAATATGGGGTGTAGTATCTCAAGTTTATTTCTAAACCATTCAAACATATCTAAAATCTAACAAGTATACATCAAGAAATAAATTCGCAAAGCCACTGAACTCAGAAAATCTGACAGAAATCAGCCCTGTTACATACCTTCCGAAATTCATCCAAAATCTACCATAAATTCGTTCCAAACTATCATAAAAAAAATTATGGGAAGTAGATTTTCGAATCAACTTCAAAATCGCTTAAACAAATTTAAATTCTGATGTGCATACATTTAGGAATAAATCCACAAAGCCCCAGAACTCAGAAATTCTAACAGAATCTACCCTGATGCATACCCTCTAAAATTCATTCAAAATCTACCATAAATTAGTCCCCAAAAATCACGGGAAAATCATGGCATGTAGATTATCGAATCCACTCCAATACCACATAGACAAAACAAAACTCCATTGATCATGCATCAGGATATAAATGTTTAAAGCCAGAAAACTCTGAAAGTTAGGCCAAAACATGCCTTGCTACACATGCCACTAAAATAACACAAAAATCCCCTCCAAAAACACATAAAATTTCTAGATCTCCTCAGATATGTGTAATCCATTCAATCCAACATACCTGCGATTTTTTCATGATTTTTGCACGCTTTTAGGTATTTTTAACTCATTATGCAAAACAGGGACAAGAGGAGGATGGACTGGACAGATACGTGTTGGAACTCTCGTGATCTTCTAGCGATCCACGCGTGCCCTCCAACCTCTGGCAGGCTCAGACGATGCTCCTAGCCCTCCGACGCAGCAACCCAACTCCTCTAGCCTTCTGTCACGTCCCAAATTTTCAACAATAATTTAAAATAATTAAATTACGGGAAGATTAAAGCTAAACAGTAAATATCTAACTACCAGGAACCTGTGTGTGCAGCTAGGAGACTCCCAACTCTATGCACAATGCTAACCCTTTTGCATGCCTGCACCTGCAAACCAAAAACACGAGGAAAAACACGAGGAAAAACACATGAGTGACCAAAGTCACCCAATACGCACCCCACGAAAACCGCAGAAAACAAAACTATAATCGATTTTTCTTTTTAAACTCATTTCGCAAACGATTTCTCAAAACCTCATAAACCAGGCCCACACCGGTCAAAACCACAACCGGGGCTCTACAAGCCCAAAGCCACAAGCAAGGCCCTCAATGGCCAAAACCACACACAATGAGTCGGGAAGCCCGACGCTAGGCAATCAAACTCTAGCCACCCACAGTCCACTAAGGAGCGACCCCAGCATTCTGCACTACCATGGTGTGCCACCCTATGCAGGAGCCAACCACCGTTCCACGATTCTCCCTACTAGGAGAACCCTCACAAAGCCAACCCCTCCTTGGGAAGGCTATCTTGTCTCTCAGGACACTACCAGCTACGGGACACGTGTCCCACTCGCACTAGCCACCATAGGATACGCCTCCTCATGGCGTCTTCCACACACGGTGCTCAGGAGGGAGTATCACACCTTCACACCCGACAACACCCGAGCCTTAGTGCTCACAGCGACAGCAAGAGTATCATATCACCCCGTCATGCCACAAGACACCTCAACCCGTAGACCACAACCCTAGCCTTGAGACGACAGTCAAGGAGTCTCATACCTCGAGGACTCGACACCCCACAACCTTAGGTATCTCAGCCCCAAACCACAACTAGGGTATCGATCCAACCACTCGAGAATGTCGTCACATTCCCTAGTCCCGACGACACAGTCCCACACTGTCTCAACCCACACACAGAAAACTAGGAAAACAGTTTCCAAACAGGCAAACTATTTCCTTCAAATCCATTTTCCAAACCATTTTCATATCTTTGAAAATTCTTCCAAAACCTCGGCAAAGTGATGCGTCAGGTGTCCCAGGGAACCACCACTGACGGCCCACAATCCCATCTCAATGGGACAAAACACGGCAATGCAGAAAGCCCTCGGAAAATGCATTTTATAAACATATTTGGGCCTAGAATCGGCTTGCCGAAAATAGGTTCGATATGCCGAAAACCCCTGGTTCGATAGGCCGATCTAGAACGGTCGACCGAATGAAGTCAACGGTCAACACTCAGGCCAAATTCAGGATACCGTCCAAAATCGGATGACCGAATTTCGACTAAAGGACCTAAACTGACAAAAAAATGGTATGCCGAATGGAATCGGTATACCGAAATCCACTGGTTCGGTATGCTGCTTCCATTTCGGTATGTCGAATCCTGTGAAACCAGAAAATGGCCCAAACCCTACCGTCCAAAATCGCCCCAACTGGGACATCCTATCGGACACGCTAAACAAGCACCAAAAATCTTGCATAAAACATAAGGTGTAGACTGTCGAGTCTACTTCAAATCCTAACAAACAAAACTAAAAACCTTTCAACATGCATCAAGATATAAATTCGGAAAGGCAGAAGGGTTAAAAGGACCCAAAACGCACCAACCATCATAAATGCCAATAAATTCGCCATAAATTCTCATAAAATCACAATAAATTCTAGGAATGCAAATTTACCTAAATTCCATGCAATCCTAGCATTTTCTACCAATTTCATGCTCTCTATTGCATAAGGTGGAGACGCGTACCTGGAAAATGCCTTTGGCGATTTTTGGCCGACTCCGGTGAACTCTAGCGACCACGGCCTCGCCACGACTACGGGAGCACACCACGCAAGCTTCGTGCACCACCCCAAACTGCCACAGCCCTTCGCTTCGCTCCCTCAATCTCCTCCTCTCTCTCGGCGTGGGATGTAGGGGAAAACAGGGGAAACGAGTGGAAAGGAGAAGGGGGAAGGAGAAGGAGGAGTGGGGAGGAAGGGAAAGAAGGTGAGGGAGGAAGAGAGATGCGCCGTCGTGGTGAAGGTGAATGGAAGAAGAAGAGAGGAGAAGACGGCGATGGGTGACAGAGGAGTGCGGTGTGGCTTATAAAGCCTGTGCCCGTAGTAGCTGAAAACGTGCCCACTTGCACATCTCAACCACTGACACACCACACGAGCAACCAACCACTCTGCCCAACCACTCTGCCCAACCACCAGCCACAACCAACGACCCATGAACACGGGCCCCACGCAGACCCACTCTCGAGCCCCACACGCATAGTGCCACAATGCATAGTGCCAAACCACGCACAGGGACACGCAAACAGAAGCCGGCCCATGAGGCCCAAGCCCAAAAGCACAAAAACCACACAATGGACCTCGGAATAGTAACACCCGTTCAGGAATAAAATTCATAAAATGTAAATAATTACGAAATGAATTTTACGGTTGTTACATCCTAACCCCCTTAAAAGAAGATTTCACCCTCGAAATCACTAAGCGAAAAGACACGAATACTGGGCTAGGATGGCTTCCTCACGTTCCCACGTGACCTCCTCGTCTCCATGATGCCGCCACCGCACCAAAACCAGTGGAATCACCTTATTCCGCAGCACCTGCTCCTTCACAAAGGACAGATCTTCCTAGAGCCCTTCTAGCTGAACTAGGATCACATGAGAAACGTCAGCCAAGCACTTCCTCAGCATGGAGACATGGAACATGTCATGCACGGACGACATCTCTAGTGGTAGATCCAACCGATAAGCAGCCTCACTGATCCTTTAGGTGATCTGATACAGGCTAATATAGCGAGGACTCTGCTTGCCACGCCTCCTGAATCGCATGACAGGCTTGGTCGGTGACACCTTCAGAAACACATAATCTCCCACCAGAAACTCCAGCGGTCTCCGCCTCCTATCGGCATAGCTCTTCTGCCGACTCTGTGCAGCCAATAGCCAGCTACGGATCAAATCCACCATGTCTGCATACAGTTGCACAAGCTCAGGACCAATCAATTGACGCTCGCCCACCTCGCTCCAGCAAACCGGTGATCTACATGGCCTACCGTACAAACCTTCGTACGGCAACATTTCGATGCTCGAGTGATAACTATTGTTGTAGGTGAACTCAATCAGTGGCAAATGGTCCTCCCAACTCCTTTGAAAGTCTAAGGCACATGCTCTGAGCATATCCTCTAACGTCTGGATAGTCCTATCTATCTGACCATCCGACTGAGGATGAAATGCTCTGCTATAGTTGAGCACAGTGCCAAAGGCCTCCTGTAGCATTCTCCAGAACCTTGAGGTGAACCTCGTGTCTTTGTCCGGCACGATGGACACAGGAACACCATGTAGCCTAACCACCTCGAAGACATACAACTTCACCAAGCGGTGCATTAGAAGCTTCACCAAAATGGCCAGGAAGTGAGCAGACTTGGTAAGCCGATCCACGGTCACCTACACGGTATCGTTCCTCCTCTGAGTCCGCGGCAAGCAGGTCACGAAGTCCATCGAGATGTGCTCCCACCTTCACATAGGAATATCCAATGGCTGCAAGGTCCCTCCATGTCTTTGGTGCTCTGCCTTGACCAACTGGTAGGTAGTACACCTCGCCACTTGGTCAACAACATCTCTCTTCATGCCAGGCCACTAAAAGTTCTGCTTCAAGTCTTGATACATCTTCGTACTCTCAGGCAACAATAAACTCTAACAGCTTCGGGCGAACAAACAAGTTGGCCACCCAAGCACCAACCGTTCCCCGAGCTTGCTGCTTCGGCTTGCAGCTCACCAAGTCCTCCAACATGGTCCACTCCTTGACCATCAAGCTCGCCATCACGTGCGTACGCCGACTCAAGGCATCGGCGACCACGTTGGCCTTGCCAGGATGGTAGGGCAGGCTAAAATCATAGTCCTTCAAATACTCCACCCAGCGGCGCTGCCTCAGGTTGAGGTCTCTCTACGTTCAAATTCTTCAGGCTCTGATGATCGATGAAGACCTCAAACTGCTCCTCATAGACATAGTGTCGCTAGAGCTTGAGAGTGAAAATCTACGACAACCATCTCCAAAACATGGGTCGGGTAGTTCTTCTCATGATCCTTCAACTGGCGCGAAGAATATGCGATAACTTTGCCATGCTGCATCAGAACACACCCTAACCCAACGTCACTAGCATCACTATACACAGTGAAGCCACCACTTCCAGAAGGCAGAGTCAACACAGGAGCAGAGACCAGACGAGACTTCAACTCTTGGAAACTCGCCTCACAATTCTAGTCCTAGCAGAATGGAACACCCTTCCTGGTCAACTCTGTCGAAGGCACGACTATGGAGGAGAAATCCTAGATAAACCTCCTATAATAGCCCGCTAGACCCAAGAAAATCCTGATCTCTGACACAGTCCTGGGTCGCTCCCAACTACTCATTGCCTCAACCTTGGCAGGATCCACTCTGATGCCATCTCCAGAAATCAAATGGCTAAGGAACATGACTTCACTCAACCAAAACTCACACTTGGAGAATTTGGTGTACAACTGATGACTCCTCAAAGTATCCAAAACTACCCTTAGGTGCAAGGCATGAGTCTCAACATTAGGAGAATAGACCAGCGTGACATCAACAAAAAACACAACGAACTAGTCCAAGAAAGGGCTGAAAATCCTGTTCATCAGATCCATCAACGCAACCAAGGCATTGGTTAAGCCGAAAGGCATGACCGTGAACTCGTAATGGCCGTACCGTGTCCGGAAAGTAGACTTTTGAATGTCTGGGTCTCCTATCCTCAACTGGTGGTACCCTGATCTCAGATCAATCTTCGAGAACACCGATGCAGACTGCAACTAGTCGAACAAGTCATCAATGCGGGGCAAGGGATACTTGTTCTTCACCGTGATCTGGTTCAGCATCCGGTAATCTATACACAGTCGGAGCGAACCATCCTTCTTATGGACGAACAAGACAGGTGCTCCCCATGAAGACACACTAGGCCTGATAAACCCCTTGTCCAGCAACTCCTGCAACTGAGTCTTGAGCTCTCGCAATTCCGCTGGTGCCATGCCATAAGGAGGCTTTGACACAGCACCAGAACCAGGAATCAGATCGATCGAGAACTCGACTTCCCTATGAGGTGGCATACCAGGCAAATCATCAGGGAAAACGTCGAGATATTCACACACCATAGAGATGTTGTGAACACCCAACTCAAAAGAAGTGGAGGTAACTATACTGGCTAGATACCCCATGCAACCCCTAGCCAAAGACTTATAAGCCTTCATAGCTAAAATGACAAGCTTAGGCTCACCCTATCACCCACCTTGCACAAAGAAAGACCCATCCTCAGGAGACCCGAATTAAACTCTCTTTTGCGCACAGTCGATCAAAGCGGACTACTGCGCCAACCAATCCTTACTGAGTATCACATCGTACTCCTGCATGTCCATCACAATCAGGCTGACGTCGAACTCTCTGTCGTTCAACGTCAAGTCGACAGACTGTAGATACCTCTATGACAAACTGTGCTCTCCCAGCGCCATCACCACGCTGAGATGAAAGGCCAGTCTAGCTGGTCTCTCTCCCAACTCTGTCACAAAAGACTTAGAGATAAAGGAGAAAGAACTCCCTGAGTTAAACAACACTTTGGCCATCCGACCAACCACAATAAAAGAACCTGATGGCCAAACAAAACAACACCACACATCCATTCAATCAGGAAAATGTCCAAATTACAAGGAGATTACAATATATCTCAGAGGGTTACATACCAACTATTCATCCGTTCCCTCAACCACATCTCCCAAAGACTCAGCACTTGGAGCTGCAAAGATGAACACCCGTCCCCTAGTCGGCTGTTGCGGTGCACTTCCTACCTTCTTGGGTGGTTCCGGACAAGATCTCTGAATATGTCCCTCCTTCCCACAATTATAGCACACCACCGAGGTAGGAGTCTGTCAAGGTTGGAGAAAATATGCAGCGATGTGGCCCACCTGACCACAGTTGAAGCACTGGTTCCCACCGGGAGCACTGGACCCTGTCTGACTGAAGCCAGCTCCGCTACTACCCAGCAAAGCTCTGCCGGCCCATAGAGGAAACACTAGACCTCGCCTTCTGCTTCATCTCAAGGCTATCCAATTTACTGGCACTTGGAGTACCAGATAAAGAGAACTGGGAGGTAAAAGAAGACTTACCCTTCCCCTTGGGACGACTTTCCAGAAACATCTGATTGTCCGCCTCGAAGCGGTAAGCCATCCCAACCATGTCCTCCACAGTGTGGCACCTACAGTCCATCACTTTCACCTGTAGCCCAGGGTTCAAACCGTCCTGAAACCTCTTCGCCCGCTCCTCCTCAGACTCATAGGCAGGAGCAAAGTGTTCCAACTGGGCAAACTCAATCTCATACTCGAGCACTGACATTGTGCCCTGCTCCAGACTCCGGAAATCTCGACAAAGCTGCTCCTTCACATGAGCAGGAAAATACTTATCATAGAAGGCCGCCCTGAAATCCTTCCATAGGATGCTAACAGTGACTGAGTTTGGGAACTTCAGCCGACTCACAAACTTCCACCACCTATCTGCCTCACCATCCAGTAGGTAGGTCGCCAACCGCACCCAATGCTCCTCTAGGCATGCCATGCTCTCCAGCATCTTCACCACCTTCTCCAGCCTAGCCTCGCTCTCCTCAGCACTGACCTTGCCCTTGAACGACGGCGGACGAAGCTTCATGAACTTGTTCAGCCACGGGTCACCCGACGGTTCACTAGCACTACTCTTGTTGAACGCGTGCGAGATCCCGTGTGCCAAACTCCTTAGTTCTGCACGAACTGCCTTCCATCCACCTACGTCCTCTCGGGACACGGTCTCCACGACAGGGGCATTGCCCTTACGACCACGAGGAGGCATCCCGCCAGAGAAAGGCAAAGTACCTGCACCATAAACAGAGCAACAACCAAAAAACCATGTTGAGAAATCAGATGCAGACTCTACAGTGCATGCAAAACCTGTGGAGTCTCTAGACCGAACACCCTAGGTGTAGCACTAACCTAGTGCGATCTAGTGAACCTGGAGCTCTGATACTAGATCAGTCATGCCCCAAAATTTCCACAATAATTTAAAACAATTAAATTATGGGAAAAGTAATGCTAAACAGTAAATATCTAACTACTAGGAACTTGTGTTTGCAGCTAAGAGACTCCCGACTATATGCACTACGCTAACCCTTTTGCATGCCTGCACCTGCAAACCAAAAACACGAGAAAAAACACATGAGTGACCAAAGTCACCTAGAACGCACCCCTCAAAAATCGTGGAAAACAAAACTATAATTGATTTTCCTTTTTAAATTCATTTCACAAACCATTTCTCAAAACCTCAAAATCCAGGCCGACATCGGTCAAAACCACAATCGGGGCTCTACAAGACCAAAGCCACAAGCAAAGGCCCTCAATGGCTAAAACCACACACAGTGAGTCGGGAAGGCCGGTGTTAGGCAACCAAACTCTGGCCACACGCAGTCCACTGAGGAGCGACCCCAGCGTTCTGCACTACCACGTTGTCCCATCCTGTGTAGGAGCCAACCACTGTCCCGTGATTCTCCCTACCAGGGGAACCCTCACAAAGCCAACCCCTCCTTAGGGAAGGCTGTCCTGTTTCTCAAGACGCTACCAGCTACGAGGCACGTGTCCCACCTGCATTGGCCACCATAGGGTGCGCCTCTTCACGGCGTCGTCCACACATAGTGCTCAAGAGGGAGTTTCATACCTCCACACCTGAGCCTCAGTGGTCACAGTGACAGCTGGAGTATTATACCTCCTTATCATGCCACAAGACACCTCAACCCGTGGACCACAACCCTAGCCTTGAAACGATGGTCAAGGAATCTCATACCTTTAGGACCTGACGCCCCTTAGTCTCAGGAATCTCGCCCCCGACCTCAACCAGGGTATCGCGCCCGACCACCCGAGAATGTCGTCACATTCCCTGGTCTCGACAACACGGTCCCACACTATCTCGACCCACACACAGAAAACCAGGAAAATATTTTGCAAATAGGCCAACTATTTCCTTGAAATCCATTTTCATATCTTTGAAAATTCTTCCAAAACCTCGGCAAAGCGACGCGTCAAGTGTCCCAGGGGACCACCGCTGATGGCCCACAATCCCATCTCAATGGGACAAAACACGACAATACAGAAAGCCCTCGGAAAATGCATTTTATAAACATATTTGGGCCTAGAATTGGCATGCTGAAAAATGGTTCGGTATGCCGAAAACCCCTGGTTCGGTAGGCCGATCTGGAACGGTCGACTGAATCAGGTCAATGATCAACACTCATGCTAAATTCGGTATACCATCCAAAATTGGATGACCGAATTTCAACCAGAGGACCTAAACTAACAGCAAAATGGTATGCTGAATGGAATCAGTATACCGAAATCCACTGGTTTGGTATGCCATTTCCATTTCGGTATGCCGAATCCTGCGAAACCAGAAAACGACCCAAACCCTACCATCCAAAATCGTCCCAACTAGGACCTCCGATTAAACCTGCTAAACAAGCACCAAAATCTTGCATAAAACATAAGGTGTAGACCCTCGAGTCTACTCCAAATCTCAACAAACAAAACTAAAAACCATTCACGATGCATCAAAATATAAATTCGGAAAGATAGAAGGGTCAAAAGGACCCAAAACGCACCAACCATCATAAATGCCGATAAATTCGCCATAAATTCTCATAAAATGAAAATAAATTCTAGGAATGCAAATTTACCTAGATTCCATGCAATCTCAGTATGTTCTACCAATTTCATGCTCTTTATTGCATGAGATGGAGATGCTTACTTGGAAAACACCTCTCGTGATTTCCAGCGAACTCTAGTGACCACGGCCTCACCACGACAATGGGAGCACACCACGCAAGCTCCGCACACCACCCTGAGCTGTCATAGCCCTTTACTTCGCTCCCTCAATCTCCTCCTCTCTCTCGGTGCGGGATGTAGGGGAAAACAAGGGAGACGAGTGGAATGGAGAAGGAGGAAGGAGAAGGAGGAGTGGGGAGGAAGGGAAAGAAGGTGGGGGAGGAAGAGAGATGCACCACCGAGGAGGAGGGGAACGGAAGAAGAAGAGAGGAGAAGACAGCGATGGGCGACGGAGGAGTGCAGTGCGGCTTATAAAGCTTGTGCCCGTAGTAGCTAAAAATGTGCCCACTTGTACATCTCAGCCACTGGCACACCGCATGAGCTACCAACCACTCTGCCCAACCACCAGCCACAACCTATGGCCCACGAACGGGGGCCCCACCCGGACCCCACACCTGGGCCCCGCGCGGACCCACTCCTGGGCCCAACATGCATAGTGCCACAATGCATAGTGCCAAACCACGCACAGGGACTTGCATACAGAAGCCGGTCCATGAGACCCAAGCCCAAAAGCACAGAACCACACAATGGACCTCGGAACAGTAACACCTGTCTAGGAATAAAATTCATAAAATGTAAATAATTACAAAATGAATTTTACGAGTGTTACATCAGCCCACAAACTCACTGCCCTCTCTCTGGTTCAACCTCTCTCTCTTAGGCACTCCTCTTGTCCTTGCTCCCTTCTCCAAGACACCTTCTCCTCCTCTTATCTCCTCCACCCCCTCTGCCACCCAGGTCTTCCTCCAACCGCCATCTTGCCATGGAGGAGACAGGACAGTTGCAAGTCTCGTGAAGGGAGGTCACTGGTGGAGAAGAAGAGAAGCCCGTGTGGAGTAAAGGAGAAAGGAAAAGAATAGGGAGGAAAAAGTAAGAAAAGGGAGAGAATAAAGAGAGATACACGTGAGTAGGGAAAAGGATAGGCACGCAACCTAAGGCACACTGTGCGGCCTTTGATTAGGCCCACACGAGTCCCACAAGTGCAAACAAGTGCACAAAGAGCCAGCAAGCCACAACAAACCACCAAAATAACCTGATTATCCATTAATAAACCATTTACTCTATTAATACAAATATACATGGTTTTGCAATATTTGGATAAACAGGTAGGGTGTTACAAACATCAATGACCTCCAACATCAGAGCACCAAGGATCACAGTTCCTAACTCTAACTAGATATACAATAGCCACTCGGAGTTTGCTAACAAGGACCAACAACCAAGGATCTATGCTATACTCGTGCCTATAGGGAAAGAAACCTAAGAACCCAACAACTGAGAACCATCCACGAGCTCGCCACAACCATCCATGTAGCAACAAAGAACAAGAAAACAACATAAATCAAACATGCATGCTAGGATTCACAACAGAATTAACTTGCATGAAAGAGGAGGGTGAATCCAGCCATTATTTCTCCGAAACTCACCTCCACAACTCATGACCATAGCGAAGTGGAAGGCGTCAGTAGTGAAACATCGTTTGGTGCTCGTCTCTCTTAGCAACACAAGAAAATGCATGGCCAAGAGCACTCACCTCACACACTCACGCTCTTAGCCAAGGGTAAAACTCAGGCACTCTTCTCTTTCTCATCACTCTCTAGTACACAGGAGGGGGAAAAAAGTGAAGGGAGATAGGAGAAAAGACCCACGACTACCACTTACATAGCCACGAGCCAAGGCAACAACCACACAAACCACAATGCAAGCAACACATGCACGGAACCACGAGTCACAACACCCAGAACTACATGCACAAACACAAAAAGCACTTGGCAAACCCACTCCAACACTTGCACAAAACACTCCTCAAGCAAGCCATGTGCAAGAGTGCTCCCATGCACAAAATTCAAATTTACATGATCACTTATTATTAATCGAATGGCTTATGCAAGTGGAGAATAATTAATCAAGTGTACACCCAAATTGCACATTAATCTCCGATAATAATCCTTTTTTTGCAAATGAAATGGAGGAAATGACTTTAGAGTGTGTGTATATATACATATATCAAAAAATCATGTACACGTTACAACATAGCTACCAATCATAGGCAAAAAAACCCCATGGCCAAACACATATAGAAAACTTGGCCACAAATTGAGTACATCACAAAAAACAAACCAATGTAACTAGTAAGAAAAATGAGACAGTTAGGAACTATACACACACCCTAAGTAGGAAACAAGTTAGGCACAAAAAAAGAGGCAAGTGGCTGCAAGCATGACCAGAGATGGAGAAGGCGGGCCATGCAATCCAAAATGATGTCTGACGAGCTCGCACAGTGGTCCAAGTCAAAAAGTTAGCCATTTTTCTTTTGCAAAGATAGTAAATGTAACACCCCCAGTGCTACACAACAATACATAAACTCCCCAAGAATAGTTAAAAGATTCTAAATAACAGAATTAAATAAATAGAGCTAATCACCCAGACCTGTGTGCGACAAAAGTGGCTCGAAAAGATGCACCAGACTAGACTGGTCCCACTCTTGAGCACCTGAAACAAAAGGGGACAAGGAAAACACGCGTGAGTGACAGGAATGTCACCTAGTACGTGCCCCAAAATATCGTTAAAACCCACGAAAACAATTGCTAGAAAACTACCAACACTAAAACCACATATTCGATTAGAAAGACTTTGAAAACAATGCCATTTCAAAATTTCTTTCCTTTTCCTTTCTTTCAAAACCTTATACTCGTTCATAAACCTTTATACTCAATACAGGAGAAACAAATCATTTCATCTAGTTTCCTAGCCCAAAACATCATTTAAAAGCATTAGTCCAACACACAAATCCACACTTTTCTATTCCAAAACTGGTCGCATCACCCTGGCCACAGGCGATTGACCTGGCCACAAGTAGCTGGTGAGGATTCCATGTCACCACACCCACACTACAGTGCTGCGGTGAACCACCCCGCGCTGGAGTTCAATTGCCTTGGCCGTAGCCTCAAAATGTACCCTCACTGGTACAAGCACGGAGTGCGTCCTTGGGACGCCCTGGTGGCTGAGCACCTGGGGACTCTAACCCCAGACCCGTCCAACACCGGTACTGAGGGTAGTCCGGGTCTCTCATACCCCAGGTCCTACAGTACCACCACAGTCTCGAGGCTCCTACCCCGGACTGTAAACTCGGCAACCACAACCAAGGACACGTCCTCGACATCTCTAGAGGTCTCACTACCTCATCGGCAAGTCCTAGTTTCATTGTGGTTCCTATAATTCCATTAATCTCTTTAAAACCATATGCAATTTCTCTTTTCAAAACATTTGTCAAAACCATTTTCCATTCATAAAACTCTTTGTGAATCACACGCATTATGCGTCATATTATCACTTGTGGTTTTTAAGCCCACACATTCATTCATGGTCAGTATACCATGCAATCACCCCTCACCTAGTTCCACATTCATACACATAAGCCATGTTTTCATAATTCATGGAAAACATCATTAAAAACAACATAATTACATGCATCATCTCACAAGTCATTTCCATGCATTTCATACATTTATCATGTATTTATCCATATTTATCAACATTTTTCCAAGCATTTTTCAATATTGCCCTGGGTCCTGATTTGGCATACCGAATTGGGTCCCAGTCGATCGAAATTCCTTGATTCGGTCAACCAAAATGCTTCGGCATTCCGAATCCTCTGTCAGTTTATCAGTCCCCTACCAGAATGGTCGACTGAAATCATCTGGTCATCTGAAACCCCCTGATTCGGTCGACCGAAATACTTCGGTTGTCCGAATCAGTGGTCTAGGGAGCCACCTGGGAGCATTTCGGCATACTGAACCCAGTTCGACATACCGTTTTTCTGCAATTGCAGAAACCTCCCCGACCTCCGTCGTCACTTCTCCCCAAAGTGGGAGTAAGGAGTGGACCCCTCTAAAACACCACAAAAAGTACAGGTCAAACATGCGGTGTAGACCTCCAAGTCTACTCCAAAACCCCTCAATCAAAACATGAATCCATTAAGCATGTTGTTCTATGGAAATTCACAAAGGCATAAGACTCATATGACATCACTGTAGCATGCATCAAGAATACCCACAAAAATCTCACAAAACACCCATGAATCAACATGATATCAACATAACCGCATAATTCATCTCATTCCCAACAAGTTCCCGATTTTTACATGATTTCTACATCATTATTCATGATTTAACCCTAATCCTCAACATGCCCTAATTGGAAAAGGAAGGAGGAGGGGAGACGCGTACTTGGCTCCGACGAGCCTCACGTGCCCTCAAGCTCCGATGATGCACGACACCAGCCTTCCCCCTGCACTCGCGCAATCTCCTCCGGCATGCGAATCTTCCTCAGCCTCCGCACTCCTATCGCCCACTCTCTGGTTTCTTCTCTCCTCCCCCATGCCGCACACCTCCCTTTAAAGCCACTACCGCCTGCCATCCCCACGGGTTCCGCCGACCTCCTGCCAACCTCCCTACAGCCGACGGGACGGGACGGGCAACCCTCCCGCTAAGCCTCACATGTAGGGGAAACCAGATCATGGGGTGTGGTCACGGGGAGAAGGGCACAAGGCACATGAGGTTGGTCTCTTTGACCAATTTCACCCTCAAGTCCAAATGGGTTTTACCCCAAACACGAGTTCCAGTTACAAAACAGACCCACAAACCAAAGAAGTCACACTACAAAGGAGAAACCAGGGGCACAAAACACAAGGAGAGATCACAGCCAACAAACACAACCTGGATTTTCCATTATTAAACTACACACAAATAATCACAAAAAATTTCATGGTTTATATTAAATGGAAAAGCAAGCACAAATGTTACAGTAAACTATTGCAAATAGTGCGAGCATGGAGTTGAAGTTCAACACTAATG
Source organism: Posidonia australis (assembly GCA_024699735.1). Classification (NCBI taxonomy): domain Eukaryota; kingdom Viridiplantae; phylum Streptophyta; class Magnoliopsida; order Alismatales; family Posidoniaceae; genus Posidonia; species Posidonia australis. Next base: position 73 of record JAMKQA010047322.1, on the reverse strand, counting down.
ATGGCAAGCACTCGTGGCACTAGAGTCTCCAAACTGCCATAAAAATTATCCCCAAGGTTTGCTACTACCAAGC
>JAMKQA010047321.1:0-15217 GCA_024699735.1 Posidonia australis | reverse complement strand
ACTTTTTCTTCTTTTCTTTATTTAAAACAATAGTTCTTTTTGTATCAATTGAAACAATGGATTATAGATTTCATTATTTTGAATGATGGATGTTTATGTTGTGTTGTAGACTTGGAATATTAATACATGGAACAATGAAATTCGTGAAATATTGTTGAATGATTGGTTTCATAATTCATTAATTTGTGTTTGATTTTTCTGTATGTACATAACATGTACAAAACATGTAAATGTTAAACGTGTACTAAATGTGTATTCGTGTACTAAACGTATATTCGTGTAACGTGTAATATGCGTGTAACCGTGTAATATACGTGTAACCGTGTAATAAACGTGTAAACGTGTACTCGTGTCAATCGAATCGTTATCGTGTCAAAACAACACGATTCACTTAAACGTGTACTTAACGGGTCGTGTCGTGTATACACGTTAATAGGCAGTTCGTGTTTGGGTTTAGTATTAAGTACACGACAATTAAATGGGTCGTGTTTGGGTTTACTATATACATATATTATACACATTTATACACGACACGATAGATACATGACACGACCCGTTTGACAGGTCTACTTTTAGCTACACAGAGTAAATAGAAAAGCTATGCTAACCAAAGACAGTGACCATTGGAATTTTTAATGAGAGACTGTGTTTCTGAAGGTGTCGTCGACCAAAGGCATGATAAGATTTGAAAAAGCGTGAAAAGTTGAGCCTAGATATATTGGCCCATACTGGATCATGCAGAGAATTGGTGAAATTGTTTATCAGCTCGATCTATCACTAGAGTTGTTGTTAATCCATGACTTCATGCTGAGGAAATGTTTGGTGGATGCATAGCATACGATCCTAGTTCAACCAAAGGTACTTCAACAATATAGACACCTCGATTTTGAAGTCACTTGGCAGCAAGCTCCTTTGGAAAGATACTCTAGCTGCGACCATCAAACCTAAACCCTAACTCCACCAAAACCCTAAACCCATAAGCCTACTTAAACCCACACAAGCCCAGTCAGGCCCACACCAGTCCACTCTGACCTAATCAAAGCAAAAAATAATAATTAAAAATTAAAACCAAACAAAATTCATTTAAAACACTTAAAATCCAATTAATCAAATGAAAACCCTAATTAAAGTCAAAATTAAGTAAAATCCACTTAAAATCCAATTAATCAAGTAAAAACCCTAATTAAAGTCAAAATCCATTTAAATCATTTAAAACCCTCATTAATCAAATGAAAACCCAAATTAAAGTCAAAATCCATTTAAACCATTTAAAATCCAAATTAAAACCCTAATCAAGTAAAACTCAATAAAATCTATTGAAAAATTAAATCTAATTAAAAAGAAACCCTAATCCAAACAAAAATCAAGCAAAATCAATAAAGTCAAAATCTAAGTCAAAACCCTAATAAAAACAAATTAAACCAAAATTTAAACTAAATCCCTAATTAAGTCAAGTAAAAACTAATTAAATCTAAATGAAAACTCAAACACAACTTTAATCCACTTAAATTTAGAAAAGCCTTAATTAATTAAACCCAAAACCCTAATTAAAATCCAAAACCCCAAATTAAACTCAAAACCCTAATTAAAATACAAAAAACCATAATTAAACTAAAAATCCTAATTAAAATCTAAAACCCCTAAATTAAAACTCTAATTAAAACACAAAAATAGAAATTAAACTAAAAACCTTAATTAAAACCCAAAAAACCTAATTAAATTCAAAATTCTAATTAAAATCCAAAACCCTAAAATAATTAAAATCCTAAAAATCCCAAAGTAATTAAAATCCTAAAAAACCCTAATTCAAACCCAATTAATTAAACCATAAATCACAAAATCAAGAATTTAGTTAGAATCATAAAACCCAAATAAAAAAGCCTAAAATCCAAAACCCTAAAAACCCTAAAATAATTAAAATCCTAATTTAAAACCAATTTGTTCAACCTTAAATCACAATTCAATAATTTAATCATAAGCCTAATTAAAAAAAATCTAAAAGAAATTACCCTAAAAAAACTCTAAAACAAAATCTAGGAAAACCCTAAACACAAGCCCATTACGCAGGCCCACTCACAGCCTATACACCCATTTACATTTCGCAATCAATAACTTTAGGAAAGCCAGAAAATAATTTCGGCGACTCCGATATTTTCGGCAAGATCTCCAGCGACATCCCACAGTCTCTGGAGCGCATCCTCTACCTTCCGTGATCTTCGGCCGATCTCTTCCAGCTCACGTGAGCATCGGACAACGCTCAGCCATCGCTGGAGAAGATCGATGGCGTGGGAGAGCTTCGTCGGAGTTTAAAAGGATCCACTGCCGACATACCAGCTCTCTTCTCTCCAAGCACACTACAACCCCATAAGCCCTAGCACTCAAACCAACAGAAGCCTAGCAATCCCCCACCTGCAGAGCACCATCTCGAACCAAGCTTTCACCCCCAGAAGCCCCGACCTTTGCAACTAGAGCGTCCGCCGAAGCACTGTCGCCGCCACTGAGGACAACCATAACGTCCATCCAGGTAATCCTCCCCTTTCTTCTCCTTTAAATCATTGTCTTTAGTTTCATCTTGCCCATTCATAGCCCCTAGGCCGTGTGTCACCGGAGACCGTTGCTCCTATGCCGCCTTCCCTTGCCTCCGGAGGTGGGTTCACTACCACCGACGAGGCCGCTGGCCTCCTAGGTCAGGCGAGGCTCCACGGGCCTCTCCTTCCTCTCCCCCTCTTTCCTCCCTCCTCCTCCTTGAGCTCCCATCGCTCAAAAGGAGTCTAGTTGGCCTCTCGTGCCGGAGAGTGCCGTTGCAACCCTGTCGATCGTCGACAGCCACCGTCGAGATCCCCTGCGCCATCTAAATGCGCCCGTCGCTCACCACCTCCTCCAGAGGCTCCACCACATCGCCACGCACCTCGCCAAGCCACCGCGTCGTCGACTCCGAGCCAGGAGCGCCACCCCAACCTTCGTCGTAGTCTTCTCCAGGGCAGGGATGGATGGACCCCTCTAGATGTCCCTAGCTATCAATGACACCACAAGGAGCCTCCTCGTGCCACCCTGATGCTTCTCCGACCGGAGCGCTGTTGCCATCCCACTGTCGTCTTCCCCAGCACCGACAGGCCACCTCGCCGAGGTGCGAGGTGGGGGGAGCACCTCAGACGGCTCTAGCCCAGTCCGACGCGTCGGAGACTCCCGCAATGCCTCCCTCCAGCTTCCTAGACTGTCGCCCACCTTCTTCCGCCGTTGGACCGTTGTTGGATCATTGTCGGAGTTACGCCGGAGTGGAGACGTCGGCGATCCGTCAATGATCTTCGAAGGGGGCTTGTTTAGTCTAGGCCCTTTAGTTTTAATTTTTTATTCTTAGGTCCTTAAATACTTACATTTAGGTCCTTATTTTTATTTTTAAGCCCTTGTAGTTTAAATAACTTTTGTTTACTCATTTTTGTTTCTATAGGAATTACATATAGCTCCCTGCCTATTTTAATTTTTTATCATTATTGCATTCATTCGTGTTTTATCACATTTAGGTCCCTAACATCATGTTTTCTTTGCAATTAAGTCTTGAAGTTTTGCAATGAGCTCCTAGGACTTTTAAAAATGAGTTTTCTTTGTGAAATTTGCATTCTGACCTTGAGGAATTTCATAATCACACTGATCAACACAAAAGTCTAGTTTTTATCACATTTAAGTCTTATAATTTTGCATGTAAGTCCCTAGATTCACAGCATATAGTCCCTGAGCACAGGAAATTTGCATCCAGATCCTTAAGCTAATTTTAAATCCATTATTTAGGGTTTTAAGTGTTTTCTCACATATTTTTGATGTTTTTCATTTATTGCATTTCATATTTTGCACTTAATCATAGATTTCATTTAAAAATTATGTTTGCGCTGTGAATTGATCTTTGGTTTCATATTTTAATTACATTTGCACTTATGTGTGAATTTTGCACATTAATCCCTGAATTTTCAGAAAATCACCAAAGTGCAATTTTCACACATCCCAGTGCTACATTTTCATTTGATCCATCATCGGCACATTAGAATAGAAGCCATTGAATGTATTTTAATCCAGGTTTTCCCCCCTTTTTGTGAATTTTGCATTTTGGTCCTTGTACTCGTCCTTTACTATGTTCACATCGTTTTATTGCTTTTAAAACCTTGTCCTTTGCATGTTTTCTCGCAAATAGCATTTTCTTGACGTTTCGCATACATTTTGGCATATCTCAGGCCATGCATCATCCTCATACATGCATCTATCACATTTGGCTATTGAAATGGCCAAATTGCTTCTATGCCACCATCCATGCACATGCATATTAATTATTGCATTAAATCATGCATAATCTTTGTCCAAGGCATTCCTCAGCATCTTTTACACATTTAAGTACATTTTCAAGCATTTTGCATAATTTTCATCACATTTGCAGTGTCCCATCCTTTTCGAGCGAGTCAGCATCTCATGTGATTTTCTGTGGATTTGTTCCTTGTTTCGTTTTGAGAATCCTTCACCCGATACTCGACTTGATTTCTTTTACTCCTACATTTTGGATTTTTCGATTTAATTTGGATTTCATTGCCTGAGGGCATACACTAACTGATCCAAAGGCCCACAATGGCCCATTTGCGGATTATTTCTCCTTTTTGATTTTCATGACTCTTTCTATAATTCCGATGACTTAGGTTGACCCTACTTTTTATCTTTTTGATATCAGTATAGCTTTCCAGAGCGTTCTTTCCAAAAGCACTGTCATTTTATGTGATTTTCTTCGTATGTCATCGTTCACCTATTTTATGTAGATTTCTTTGTAATTTTTCCATTCGGATTTCCATGGTGTTTACTGCGATTCTAATAATTTGGGTCTATCGTATTTTTAATCCCCTTGACATTGATGTAACTTTTTGAACCATTCTTTCCAAAGACATCGTCATTTTATGTGAATTTCTTCACATGTCACTGTTTACCTGTTTTACGTGGACTTCTTCGCAATTTTTCCATCTCGATTTCCATGATGTTTTCCATGATTCTAATGATTTAGGTCAATTGCATTTTTGATGCTCTCGATGTTGGTGTGGATTTCTAGAGCATTCTTTCCAAAAATATCGTCATTTTACGTGAATTTCTTCACTTGTCTAGCTTACCTGTTTTATGCAAACTTCTTTGTAGTTTTTCCATTTTGACTCCCGCGATGTTTTCCAGTATTCTGATAATTTGATTTGATTGCATTTTTGGTTCTCTTGAGGGTTGTATGATTTTTTGAGCTATTCTCGCCAAAAACCTTGTCATTTCATGTGATTTTCTTTATCGTGTCGTTTTTCGTGATTTCGATATTTCATGTGGGTTTCTTCGCAGTTTTTGCATACCATCTTGCACATCCATTTAGTCTCGACTTGGCATTCATATTATCATGATTAGAGCACAATCTAGGTTTAGCAAACATTCATTCAGCCTCTAGCAAGCGAATTAGACTAGAAAGATCTAGTTTCTCAGGCGTACGGGGGTGCCTAATACCTTCCCCGTACGTAATAGGAATCCTTACCTATCCTCTGGTTTGTGGACATCTGGCCTTCATATTTGCATCTCATGCATTCATCTTTTGTGATTTTTTTGTGGTTTTTCTCGTTTTTCTCTTAAAAGACCAGGTGGCGACTCCTTTTCCATCTTGGCATGGTTGTGGTCTCCTCCCTAAGGTGCGACTTAGCGTTGGATCTCCGGGCGAACATGGTCACAAGCAAGATTTATCTTTTATAGAGGATCCTATCTAGATCATCGATTAGACGGAACAGGTGTTGCGAAATAAGATGATTCTGCTTGTTCTTGTACGATGACAACATCATGGTGCAGAGGAAGCCACTTGGGAGGACGCTAATCTAGTCCAATATCCTTATCTTTTCGCCTATCAATAATTTTGGAGGCAAAATCCTTTTGTAAGGTGCATAAGATGTAATACTCGAAAATTCATTTATACTTATAACTAATCAAAATTAATGAATTTAATTATGGACGAGTGTTACTAACATGCAACCTCATTCTATGGGTCTTATGATTGGTGTTTTGGGCCTTATCTTTATTTTCAACCCACTGAGTTAACTAGACTCGCAAGCTAGTATCGTAGGTCAGCCTCGCGGCCTAGTGTCGCAACATGGCCTTGCAACTTGATGTCGTGGTCTAGTTCCATGGAGTATTTTGGTTATTTCAGTTGCTCCTGAAACGATTGGTGCCTTATAGCCATGCGTGGATTGGTTGCCGACGTAAAGGAGTCGTTACGGTCCCATGTGGTGGAGTGGTTGATGCTTGAGGAATGGATGGCCTTGGATGAGTCAGTGGGCACGTGCACATCTACTAGGGAATCATTAGCTAGATGAGGGTCATGGAGTCCTTCTCAAGCCACACAACCCCTGACATCTCTCGAGCGCCAAGTGCCAACTTCCAACCTTTTTCCCTCCTCTAGGGCTGTAAATGGGTCGGGTTGGGTCGGGTTAGAGGTCTACCCTAACCCTAACCCATCCTTTCTTAACGGGTAACGGGTCGGGTTAATACCCACCTTACAAAATTCTAGCCGCTACCCTACCCATGACCCATTAGAATAACGGATGATGGGTAGGGTTAACGGGTGAAATGGGTGCCGGCAACCTCACAAGGACTGCCACGAGGAAGAAGGACTGTCGTCTGCCGGTGCTGCCTGGAGAGAGTTGGGTTCGAGGGAGACGGACTGCGTCGCGAGGGAGAAGGACTGCCGTCTACCGGTGTTGCCTGGAGAGAGTTGGGTGCGAGGGAGACGGACTGCGTCGCGAGGGAGAAGGACTGCTGTCTACCGGTGTTGCCTGGAGAGAGTTGGGTGCGAGGGAGATGGACTGCGTCGCGCCGTCGTCCGTCACGAGGAGAGAGTCGCCCGCTGCTTCTCGATGCTATCTGGACGGGGGTGCTATGTAGGGCTGATGCTGCTGATCTTGTGGTTGGTTCTATGTAGGGCAGTAGGGCTGGTGCTGTTTGGAAGGGGGTGCTTCCCGGTGCCGTCGCGAGGAGAGAGTCGTCCGTTGCTGCCCATTTCCCGGCTTCCCGCTTCCCGTCTGCTGGTGCTGTTGATCTTGTGGATCAGGGGATGGGGGGATGAGGGAATGGGGGGATGGGTGATCGCCTGATCGGGGGATGCCGGGAGCACAGGACAGGGGTGTGGCGATTGGGGCCGCGTAATGGCCTATCGGGCGTCGGCTGCGGGCTGCGAGTATGTATGGTATGGAAAATAGAAATGTTAGGTTAAAAAGTTATATATACTTATATATATATTTATATTTTATGTTAAAATGTTAGGATTTAGGTAAATTTACTTAATTACCCCCAGGTTAATGTGTTAACAGGTACCCGTAGTATGCTACCCAGACCCTGACCCACTAAATTTATGGGTTAGCGAGTGATGGGTTAACGGGCCAACGGGTATATAAAAGTTCTACCCTAATCCGTTCTTAACGGGTCGGGTTGACTCAGGTTAACGGGTTATACTCGACCCATTTACAGCCCTACCCTCCTCCTCCCATACTTTTCTTCCTCCTTGGCCATCTTATCTTGTCCTTCCTGCTCCAATCTAGTTCAGACAATGAGAGAGAGAGAGAGAGAGGCAAAGAGAGTGAGACAGAGTGGTGTCCGGTGGGTGAGCTCCATCAACCGACCGTCCTCCATCCAGTGAGCTTCGCTCTTCATCCCAGAAGTTGAGTGTGCTTGTAAGGAGGTCGCAGTGAGCTCCAATGCATGCGGTGGTCACTGGTGGTGGGTGCACAGTTAGCTTCCAAGAGGTGCACATTCCACAACTTTACTCCATTTTGTACAAAATCAATATGCTTGCTCCTTGTGATGTTCTGAGCATGATGAATCTTGTTTCGTGATTTTTGGTTGAGAATTGGATTTTTAATCGCCATTATTTAATTCTAGTTGATACTATTCACCCAAACCTTGTTTAGTAGATTTCATGAGTTTTACTGCATGAAATTGTATGATTTTGGTATCAAATGGAAGTTTTTTTTATTTCCTTCATTTTGGTATGTTATTTGCTAAGTTTGGTGTTGTGTGGCGAGATTGGTTTTTGAGTGGCTATGGGTTCCTTTGCATTGTAGGCCGTCTAGCCAAAGGTGCAGGGGAAACCATGCAGGTGAGCCTTGTGGGTTGGTCCCATGGGCAACCTATGTGGGTGGGTCTTGTGGATTCTAGGGCCCAACTCAGACCTATTTTGGTGTTTTGGTTTAATTCTGGTGTTTTAATGTTGTAATGGTATTTGGTTTTATGAATACTGTAGAGATAAATAGGTGATTTTGAAAATAATTTTTAAGGTTAATGCAGTAATGTTTTGAAAAGGATTTTTATGATTTTCTAGTGTAGTGGGTCAATATACCTAAGGGTGCATTACTTTGACTAGGAAATGTAACGACATTCTCATGTGATCGAACGTGTCACTTAAGTTGAGGTCAAAGATCAAGAAACTATAGACAAGTATTCGTCAAATCTTGAAGATATAATATTTCTGGATTGTCGTTTACGAGGTCAAAGCTAAAGTTTACGAGTCGAGGTGTTGTTCAAACCCGAAAGTATGATACTTCAGTCGCTCTGAGTGTTGAAACTCAAGGTACCGTTCAGACCTAGAAATATGATAGTCCAATTACTCTAAGTGTTGTGGTGTGGACGTCGAGAAGACATACCCTGCAAGTGTTTAACCAATGTAGGTAGTGCACGTACCCAGTTTCTAGTTGTCTTGAGAGAGGATAACTCACCTAAGTGTAAGGTGAGTAGACTTTCCTTATGTGTGGGTTAGCCTTGGAGGGTTCTTTAGGTGGAAGGAACCCGTAACGGACTTGCTCCTTACAGGGTAGTTTATCCGTGACAGTGCAGTGCACTTTGGTAGTTACTTATGGTCGAAGTTATTTACTTGATGTCGAACAATACGACTCAAGGTGCGTTTTTAGGTGTACCCATGTAGTTTTCTGCATATTTTGACCAATAAGGTCTAATTTTGAGGTGATGGTGATCTTGGTGTTTCAGTGACTTTTTAAAGAAATAAAATAGTTTTGGAAATTGTTTTTAAAAGTTTAGTTTGATTCTAATCACATGTTTTATTCCTATTTTTGCATGGTTTTTCATAAGGTGTATGCTAGATGACTTTTGGGTTACTCATGTGTGTTTTCCTATGATTTTCAATTACATGTGTAGACAAGTAGCAGTATATCTCTAGTGCACATATAATTGGAATCACTAACTATTCAATACAGGTTTCTGGTAGTTTTAGTTACTTTAATTATTTTGTAAATTAAGTATTTAATTATGTTTGATTTTAATTAAACTAACGAATCTTAAAGGTAATGACGCAGGTCGTTACAAAACTACAGAAAATAAACGTTACCTAAGTCCCAACCATGACCACCATATTCTCCTTTTGACGGCTCAACCACTTCACCTCATTCTCCCTTTTTTTTTGAAACATATGGATTATTAGATTATGATTGTCATTTAGTTTTTCTCAAATAAAATACTTGTTATTGATTATTATAATGATTTGATTAATATTTTGTTATGTATAATAGTCATAAGTAATTTTATAAATAATAATAATCATTATAATCAATAGGTATTTTTCGTTAGATTTTTATACATGTATCATTTAATGTTTAGACTCAAGAATCTAAACTAAGACCCATTATTTTCATGAATCTAGGTAGAATTTAATTATAGATTTTAGATCGTAAGTCTAAACTTAAATCCAAACCCATAAAAAAAGATAGGTGAAGATTGAGATGAATCCAACCCAGATTCGACCTATTGCCTGACCTACATATGATCAAGCTATGTCAAGGATTGCCAAATTTATTTCTACTTTTCTCCAAAATAAATGAGATCTCAAGATAAAAAGGAAGGACTCAAATGATAAGTTCTACATAAACGAAATCTAGTATTTAAGTGTGAAATCAAATTAGAGGGAAAATCAATTAGTTAGTTACTTAATTTTTCTATTTTTAAGAAGCACCATTTCAGTCTCCCAAAAAAAGAACAAATATTTCAGTGATTCTACTCTTTAAAGCCTAAACATCACACATAATATACTTTCTTTTTCTCTTTTTTCCAATTTCCTTCTATTCTTCCTATACTTTTTCCCTAATCTTTACCATTTTCTTTTCATCCTTACCATCCCTGTTCCGACCCTAAGGACCCTTCAAAACAACGTTAATTGTTATTAGATTTATTTACACAAAATTCGAAAGTAATCCAAAAGACAAACATATATCAGCACGGGAAAATATTAAATTATGCATAAGATCTGAAACATTAGAACATTCACAAGAAAAAGTTCTTTACTCAAAGCAAATTGAGCATTTCGCACTCGATTATGTCTTTAATCCAGATAACAGCAGATCGTATTGACCTGTCAGTTCCTTGTTCAAGGAATCTTCGGGTTTTGATCCAAGCACAAACTCAAACAAATGCCAAACCAAGAAAAACTGTGACATACGTTATACGCTAGACGAGAGGTCATATAGTGTGAACTTCTCTGACCACAACTGTCACAGTATTATAATACTAATAATAGTAGATAAACAAAAGGCACAAGCTGATGCGAGTCATTACTAGTATAGAGCTACGAAGGTAGCCATGACTGCTGACAGCATCAGATGCTCCATTACTCCTCAAGTCAAACCGCAGCTGCCCATCACCGTGATTAATTCATTTTGCACTGTTCATTTCTGTGAAACCAAATAAGAAACAAGCAATCAGTAAGGTCCAACTATGGCACAAATCAGAAAATCCGAATAAACTCAACAAAACATGACAAAGAGATAAGAATGGTCTTACTAATCTCTGAGATGGATTGATCGTGTAGTTGCAGGCATTCTAGGCGCAGCTGTGCATGGCCAGTAGAGGTTTCCCCTGAACCAGAGGCTTCCCCTCAACCAGCACGATCAAATGGTTGGTTGACTGCTATTCAGAATCCTCGCATACATCATCATCTGAAAACTCATCAAATGATCTCATGTCAAGCGGGTAACGGAGGATACCACCAATACCCCCAAATCCCCTGCAGAACTGTGAACCCTCTTGGGATTTGTTCGTCACAAACTCCAGGGTACAGCCAAAACGCCTGTATTCATTGGCAAACCACTCCAGCAAAGGCATTTTATCCTCTACTTCCAAGTCAGAAGAGGTGGCAGGGTCAATAAAATTACTGCGAACAGCATCCTGCTCCTTGGTCAAATGCTTTACAGATACCTCCCCAGTAGTAGTATTCTTCATTACATATCGATTGATATCCAGATTTTCCCACACAATAAGAGTCTCAACAGCACCTGTATCTAATGCCATCAGTGTGTCATCCACTCCAAAGACGTACTTCCCAGTATCCTGGCTAATTTCTTCAAAATACTTGCCAATCAATCGCTTTTCCTGTATGAACTTCACATTTGATAATATCTCTGCAGAAAGTTCAATAGCCTGATTGAAACCATTCTCCCCTCCATAAGAGACATCAACCACATTAATAATTTTTGTTTGTAGACGTTGATCAAACATGTCAGATTGGCTCAACTCTGTTTTAAAATCAGCCGAACCAGCTAAAATCAATCCTGCAACATTTGGCTGACTTGTAGAAGGATTAATAAAGAACTGTGTAGCAAGCTCTGCTGTTTTTCTCACATAATTATGACGCTTCTCCATCCGAAGGCGAGCAAAACGCAGAGCAGACTGGCCTCCTCTTCCATGTTTCTTTGGAAGATCAACGCTGAACTTATGAAGTACTTCACGTGTATTCCCACTTAATGTCCCAAAAAGAGTCCCATTGCCATCCATAACTATGAAACCAAACTTGTCATCGGACTCTAGTAGCTCATTTAAGGCTTCCGTGTGAAACTTATTATCACATAGATACAAAGATGCATTTATTGGCCTAAAAGGCTCAAGATCAATAGTTACCTTTTTCTCCTTTCCATCATCAGTAACTATAGTTCCAGTATAAAGTACCAATCCATTAGGAGGAACCTTGCTGTAAAGCTTCAGCCTCTGCTGAGCAGAAGTAATGGCACCCAAAACAGACTGCCGATTGACCCTACTCTTAATATTTGAAGCAGTTCCATATTCATCCCCTAACATCTTGGTAACGCGGGAGACCTGGTCGCGAGGAGGCATGATCAAAGAGATCATGCTGGTTCCATTGCCTCTTGCCGCTTCAAGAGCCTTGATCAATTTCTTGATCTTCCAGATCTCGATGTTCTTATCAGTCTCATGACCATCAGCCATTGGTGCAAATGCACAAGTAAAGGAATAGCAGATCTACCTGCACAAATAAAAAAAATCCAGGAGTATGATTAAAAACATTTATAAGGAAACTCAGAAATTACATGATATTTTTATGAGGCACCACAGACAACTTCAAGAAATATACAAAAAATGCTTAACCACTTTCTTTTCTCTCAGATTTCCCTTAATCAAGGAAGTGAAAACTGACCACTCAAATTGTAGTACATGGTACTAATAGATAAACAACAAGGCATTGAAAGGAAGACGAAGGCAGTTCCTTACATAAGAAGGCATACAGAGAGATAATTGAATACAAATTTTCATCATATAAGTTCTGATCAACCTGACCGAATATATCTTTTTAAAAGCAACTTCTTTGAAATATATAGTACAATTACACTTAAACAGCTAGATTCTTGTAAAAAACTTAGAAACAACACTTACTATGATGCTCTACAAACACAAATCATTACATAACAGTACTTGCTAATACAGACAAGTTTGACTTTTGTTTTGTTGATTGGAGGGAGAACAAGTGGCTACAGAACCAATACAAATATATAGATACCAAGAAACTAAATGATCAGATTCAAAAGATAAAATAACAGCAAACACGAGCACCAAAGATGACTAGAAAAAAAAACCTAAGAATGTAATTCTGAAAAAATATCCATACTTATCATGCAAGCTATCCTATCACTTTAAAGTCATATGGATTTTGAACAAGACAAACAACAAAATAAAGATCGACACAGAAGGATGATTTGATAAGATTCCCCAAGTAATAAACAATGACCACTAAGACAAACCTGATATTTTCCCAACAACACTGACAGCAGTACACCAAGAACTCGACCTGACTTATAAATGGTGTCAACTAGCCTACATTATTTTTTTTAACGCCTGCATTGTAGAAGTAATCCTTGCAGTTTATATCAGTTACATTACACAGTAATTGCTTTTACTAGAATTTAGTCGCAGTACCAAAGGGGCTGCTTCAAAAGGAGAATACAAATGCAACAGTAACTGAAATCCATGAGACAATTCGTTATTGTATTTTTTTAAAGAATCAAATCATCTTCTATTAATATCCTGATCGCAAGAATAAAAATAGGTACTACATATATTATATATTTGCGAAAGTTTTTGATAATAAAAGATAACCACGTAACAAACACAATGTCCCAATCATCTATAAAACAAGATCCAAATTTTCAGCGACCAACAAGATGCAAAATCTAGTCCAACTCCCAAATATCACATATGCATGATCACGCTTTACAGATCAATAATTCCCTTACCCCTACCTTATCGAGCAGAGAAATAAAAAAATAGAACCAATAAAATTATCACAGAGCAATCCCAATTCCAGTAGGAAATCTCTATCCTCCTCCAGAGGAGATGCAAGGTTAATCCACCCATGACACGATTCTAGCCAACGAGATAATACATACAAGTACAGACAACAATCGAGCAAAAACCGAATACATACAAACACAAAACAAAATCCGAGAAGACAACATGATCGCCCCAAAATTCATTCACGAACATGAACCACATCTAACAAAAAAAAACCGAGATAAACGAATCAAAATCCCAAAAGACACAACATGCACATGATCCCGATCCAACAATTAATCATCCGACTACAGATCTAACAACAATAGAACAAACCAGACCGGCAGACCGCAAAATCCGAACCAGAAGGGATCGATCTACCACTGGCGGAAAGAGAGGTACAGAGAGAGTACCTGAGACGAGGGGATTATTCTTCTCTGCAGAAACAAAGTTGGAACCCTCGAAAGATTGGTTTATATAGCAAACTCGGGGAATACCGGGTGAAGCTGCCTCCGTAGCCCAGATGCGTGAGGCATACTTCTTCTTCGATGGACAGTCCGATGCTGCAGGAAATGGATTGGATGGACGGTGGTGATTGTCACCATATGCACCATCAATTTCAGTAGAGTCGGATTTGAGCTTTGTCCTTTCTCTTTTCTTCAATGACTCGAAGTAGGAGTACAAACGGATATGTTATGTTCGTAAAGTATTCATTTATATATCTACTTCTAATGGATACAGATCTTTTGAATTTTCAATTGTATATATATATGTATATACAATTTTTTATATCTTAATATCTAATCATAAGATTTCTAATCCGGAGGTAATTCGAGTCGTTGGTTCCTTATAACCTAGGACCAACCATCTATCCTTTCCTCGACACTTCTCTTATCCAGAGGCGATCCGAGTCGTTGGTTCCTTATAACTTAGGACCAAACATCTATCCTTTCCTCGAGATTCCTCTGATCCGGAGGTGATCCGAGTCGTTGGTTCCTTATAGCCTAGGACCAACCATCTATCCTTTCCTCGAAACTCTTCTGATCCGAAGGTGATCTGAGTCGTTGGTTCCTTATAGCCTAGGACCAACCATCTATCCCTTTCCTCGAGACTCCTCTAATCCGGAGGTGATCCGAGTCGTTGGCTTCTTACAGCCTAGGACCAACCATCTATCCCTTCCCTCGAGACTCCTCAGATCCGGAGGTGATCCGGGTCGTTGGTTCCTTATAGCCTAGGACCAACCAACTAACCCTTTCCTCGAGACTCCTCTGATCCGAAGGTGATCCGAGTCGTTGGTTCTTTATAGCCTAGGACCAACCATCCATCCTTTCCTCGAGACTCCTCTGATCCGGAGGTGATCCGAGTCGTTGGTTACTTATAGCCTAAGACCAACCATCCATCCTTTCCACGAGACTACTCTGATCTGGTGGTGATCCGAGTCGTTGGTTCCATATAGCCTAGGACCAACCATCCATCCTTTCCTCGAGACTCCTCTGATGAGGAGGTGATCCGAGTCGTTGGCACCTTACAGCCTAGGACCAACCATCTATCCCTTAAACCGAGACTCCTCTGATCCGGAGGTGATCCGAGTCGTTGGTTCATTATAGCCTAGGACCAA
>JAMKQA010047320.1:0-26584 GCA_024699735.1 Posidonia australis | reverse complement strand
TAATTCCCATCTCTCTTAGCATGACATTTAAAAATCCCATAAACATGCAACAGCTTATAAAGATTTCAAGTTCAGGTATAATCCAGCTTTAAACCATAGCCTAAAGATGGGGTTGGAGCTCATGTGCGATCTAAGTAGACTAATATAAGGGGAAGAAAACAGGTAAATCATGTAAATGCCTTAAATTCCATGGAGTGGTTCAAACACTAGTGCAATTTAATAAATATAAAAAACTCTAGTTGTAGGAGCAAGAGAAAGATTATATTTGTTTTCAAAAAATATAATATATGCAAGATCACACAAAAGGGATGCAGACCTCTTTGAGCTCCTGTAGGAGAGATTCTACACGTCCACTAACAGAAGAACGGGTGCCAGTAATACCAACAGAGCTCACCTATGTAAATCATTCAAAGTCACGACATGTTGTTGGATCAACTTACGAAAGAACTTTGACTGACAAGATTCATAAGCAGAAATAGCATTCAAAATAGCAATGACGAGAAAAGGAGAAAACAAGAGGCCAAAAATCACAGAAAGGGGGATCGATCACAGGAACTCATCTTACCTCCGTCTTGGAGAAGCTTTGTCGTGGTCGCTGTCGGAGAATGTAGTGAGAGGGAGAGACGAGGAGGCGGCGACAAACGGGAGGCGATGGTGAGCAGGAGGTAGAGATGAGTAGGAGGCGATGGTGAGCAGGAGGTATCCGAGTGGGAGAGACGAGAGGGAGAGAGAAGGCAAACGAAGAAAGGGGAAACTGGCCCGTCAATTGGAATTTTAGGGCGGATTTAACGAGGACATATAGCGAGGATATATCCTCGCTATTTAAAGGTGAGGACATAGCGAGCATATATCCACGCTAAGTCCTCGTAAAGTAATTGCGAGGACTAGTCCTCGTTATTGCCATGCTATTTTTCCTCATTACCTTCTTGCGAGGATAAGTCCTCATCATGTCCTCGCTAAATCTGGAATTTCTAGTAGTGTTGTATATCTTCGATGATTACCTGCTCAAGGGTGGTCAACTCATCTTCGTTCTAAACCTCCACTTGAACTATTAAATGATTAGATAGGGGATCTTAATGAATTTCGTATTGTTCTCCTCGTGATGTCCCCAGTCTCTCTTTAAATTTAGTCCACATGATTTCCCCCTCATCATTTAGGTCATGGATCTTGTCCCTGATTGTGGAACACTCCTTTAATGTATGCTCATTCTTTTGATGGTATTGGCAATACATGGATAGTTCAGTGCTAGGAGTGTTTGGGGTTGGAGCTAGAGACTGAATATCTCCACTCTCAACTAATATTTTGTAGACGTCGGAGAGTGGCTCTGGAAAGGGTGGATAGCTTCGTCTTTGGTAGCTATGTGGTGGAGGGACAACATGGTAGCTCTTTTGCCCCTGTTGTTGCCCCTTTTGCTGATCACTGGGCTGCCCCTGCTGGGTGTTCATCGGGTAGTTGGGAGGCTACTAGCACTGGGGTTGTTGCTGTTGTTGACATTGTTGAGGCTATTGTTGAACCAGTTGTTGTAGCGGTTGATACTGGCATTACCCCTAGTGTTGCTGTGGTTGGACAGGCTGATTCTGATATGGTACTGACTGTATTAGCTACCCTTGACACTGGACTAGTGGTCCATGGACTGGATTGGTTGATTCTAATGTCCTACTTGTGCCATGTTGCCTGTAACCCCTGTGTAGCCTGTGGTCTTCCTCTGGCCCCTTTCTTCATACTCCATGAATGATAGGTCCTCTTTATTGCAGAGGACCTTTGTGTCTTTGTCGTACAGTTGAGAGTACGTCTAGAAGTCGCCCATCAATAGGCCTATTCTTAGTGCACCAACTGTATTCTAGGCGATGACCTCAACCTTTTATTTCCCAGGGATACAACATTTTGATCGGGCTACCATGTCCCCCCACCAACTAGCGAAGGTGGTGAAGTCTTCGTCCAATATCATCTTCTCAGCTAAGAGATCTGCAATGGTGGGCTTGTGTTGGATACAGTGTACGTACTATTGTAGAAATTTTTCCAACATCAGCTTGAAGTCATTGAGGTCATGTGCTGTGAGTGTGTTGAACCACCTTCGTGCTTCTCCTTCCAGACTTTTGAAGAAGAGGTAGACCATGAGCCCATTGTCATGCTGATAGGGTAGAGCATCCATGGTGAAGATGGCAAGATGGCTCCGTGGATCGCCTGTCCCATCGTACTTGGGTGTCTTTGGCAGCTTAAATTCTAGTAGTAGCATGAAGTTTGGCAACTTTGACGTGTCAAAGTTGACCAGTCCCCTTGATGTGACCCCTACTTCTGCAAGTGCATTTCTGATTCTTTTGACATCGGAACTTGTAGTAGTTGTCTGCTCCTGGCCTTGGTACCCTTGAACTTGGTGGAATTGTTGATGTACAAGGTTACCATGTGGAGGAGGGAAGGAGGTTTGAGCTGGAATATAGGATGGTGGCACCGATTGGTTTGCCCCTAAATATGGATTTGCGTGGTAGTTTGGTGGGGATTGCATAGCCTGGTGAGCAGGAGAAGGGTAGACGAGGGTAGTATGCTGAGTGAGAGATTGTGTTGTTGAGCCTAGATAGGGAAAATGACAGTTGGGCTTGATGGCATTGTGTATGTATTTCCCATAAATGGTGTAGTTATTGGACCCTGGTGATATGGGGAGGAACAAGGTCCATGGACATTTAGAATTTGTGGGCTAGAGGGATTATAAATTGCCCTTTTAAGTAATGTATGTGAATGGATTGTCAAAGGGATATTTTGTGGTCGGGTATAGCTCATTCCTCCTCTACTTTGTTCAGCATGTTGGCCTCCATATGAAGTTGGAGCAATGGACAGGTTGGAGTAGCCAGTGTGGGAGTAGTAGGCATCTGCCATTGATGGCCAACTTTCACCTTGTGACTCTTCTTATGGTTTTATAAGTCTTAAAATGTTTACAATTTTCTTTAATGAAATAGAAATGTCATCGGACTGAAGTTCAAGAATATTTGTAACCTATAATCATGCAAGCACAGACCACCTTGCAAACAAGGCAACCAGTACATTTGTTTACCTGACATCACCTATTGGAGCGACGTCAGAACTCGTCGTTGGTAGGATAGGCGTTTAGATAGGCGACACAGTTGCTTGTCTTCTCCAGCAACCAAGGCTTGTCCTAGACAAACTGAATGCCAAGCAAGCCTAACTAATCAAACAGAACGCAAGTTTTACTCGCTAAAATAGTTAATTAGTGAATTAATTTAGTTTGTGTTCACTCAGCTTGTTGGGTTCCTATGGCAAGGGATAAGGCTTTTCTTCTGGGTTCTAGGGTTGCACAAATGGGATAAAATTCTTCCTCCTTGATACTGCCCCTACCTCAACTCCTGAGGGTCTTTAGGGAGCCTGAGCACACTTAGATCCCTACCCCATAAAGGTAAAGCCTAGTGTATCCAGGTTTTGTCGAGTCTCTTGTGTTTTCAAACATATAAGCACATCAAACCATAGAAAGGGGGAGAGGGAATACAATTCTTAACTCAAGATTCTAACTTACTTCCACAAAAATCAGGGGAGAGAAAAGTGCTCCTTGTGAAAGTAAATGACAACACAAAACATCTCTCTTAAGTCCATTGCAACAGAGGCACTCAAGATTTAAGTGGTTATTTTGTATAACCTAAAGGAAGATTCAAACATATTAGCGCCCAACAATGGCCATGCAAGTCACAGAGAAAACATCGATTTTTATTTAGAATTTTCAAAAAAGCACCCAAGGATCGAGGCTCCGGTCCCTATGGCAAAGCCAATCACCTCACACCTCAGTCCTTAGGCCCGTTAAAAAGTTAAAAAGACAATGTACATGATGATTATTCGTTGTATTTCGCTACTGCAGGCTGAGAAAATCAACACAAACAGGAAAAAAAACAAAAGGCTTGTAGGGGAATAGATTGTAGTTTCTGTTGCCTATCATAGTGGCGTCGATATATGTCGCTCTGTCTAGCAACGACAAGACATGGAGCCTAAGGCTAGGCAACTAAAACTACATAAGGTCTATTCACTAAAAAAACTAGATAAAAAGGTCTGGTCGTCGCAACAACCTAAGTGCACGACTTCTAGACCTAAAACTGTACCTAATATCTAAAAATAACTGAAAAATAAATGCAAAGAAGGGAAAATTTACTTACATTGCACGAGTGTTGGCTTAAATCAGTCCTACCATGATTGCTAGTTTCTGTCGATGTGGATTTGGGGATGTTGATGAAAATCGTCGTCGTGTCCACTCACTTCGATGGCCTTTGTGATCGCCACTTGTCCTTTGCTTGTCTCGACTGACAAGACGCCAACGGGAGATGGGTTGATTTATTGATGTCAGTTCTTGGCTCATTGGATTGATGATAGAGTGTCATCCAACGGCGTCCTTGTGCAACGTAGTAAAATTTCCCTTCAAAAACAAACAAAAAAAATAGATACGGATTAGACTAGGTGTAGTAAATAGAACCGGACAAAGAAATAAACAACATGAATAACTAGATTAATACTAACTAGGGGGGTTGTCCCCACATGCATATGCCATGGGCTATATTAATAATATGCATTGGATTTATGTTAGAAGAAAAATGCAATAGATTGAAAATACTCCCTTCACCCTCGTACGCTGTGAAGTGGATGAGGAAGTAGAGGCCTAATGGAGCTCCAAGATGTGCTTTGGCTTAGACAAGATGATCTCTAGAGGATCTAAGATACTCCCATAGGGATTTGGACAGAGTGGGGCTATAGCTCTCTCTCTCTCTCTCTCTTTGGGTTTGAATTGGCTCCATAAGATTTGAAAATGTGCTTCCCCACTCAAACTCTTGACCTAAGGGTCAATTTATAGAGTTTAGGGGTTGGGGATTTTGTCGAAGACGAGATATAAATAAAGGGTCAAGATTAAACTCGTAAAATATGGTAAAAAATCTTTTATATATCTCGTCACCTATAGGACAGGCAACAAAATCTTTGAGTCGCCACGCCTACAAGTGACGACATAGAATATCCTAGATTTGGTGCACGCGGTGAATTAGCCACTGAATGGCAAGAAATCTGCCACGTCAGCTAGTCGCCAGTCCATGTGGCAATGATCTACCAAAAGCGCATAATTTTGAAAATTAAGATCAAAAAATTTCCATTACGAATCTATTATCAAATATTGACTAAATCAGTCCTAAAAAATCATTCTCGTAATTGAAATATATTTTAAATTAATTTCCAAACTCAAAATCCATTTAAAATGTTAAGTAAATTGGATTTGGAAATTAGATCATTAATAATTACAAGAAAACTCAATTAAAATCAATGATGAATTTTATTTAAAATAGATTGACAATCATTTAGATATTTTAGATTTTATCTTTATTTCTTTAGCATTATCATGAATTAAATATAAGCTATTACATTAAAATGTGATAACTTATCATAAAATCTCATTTTTGGTAAAATAAAGAAAAGTAGTCTTAATTATCAAGTCATCCGAGTTTCAATAATTTTCTAGAATTATTTGGCATTTATAATGATTTATATGATATTCATAGATATTTAAATGTTAGAGAATTATAGAAATTATAATAATTATGTGAAAAATCATAATAGCATTTAAAAATATCCCAAATATTAAATCAAAACCTAGGATGACAAATTACATGGAGAGAGAAGGTCCAGGGCAAGCGTCACCTCTTGTAGTGGTGCCTTGAGGACCTAGTCGCATCTTGAAGAGGCAATAAGATTTGTCGCCTGTTACACAAGCAACGGTCTGGTCTTTTACAATTTACCCCATTGTCTTTTATCTTATTCTACAGAGATGCAATAAAACCTGGAAAACTTTAGAAATTTCATGGAAAAATCTAGAAAAAGGGTTAAACATCCTTAACCACGTGATCAGGGGCGCCTCAAGGGTTCCTATCCTATGAGAACTTTGGGAAATGCGAAAATGAGATATCTACACACTCTTGCACTAAAACATCTCACCCCCAAGCATGCAATTTCCCTCCCAAAATCATGCACAACTCATACATGAATAAAGGGCATCATGCACACAGAGACACCCCAAAATCAACCCCAAAACATCATAAACATTAAACCTAGAAGGGTGTGTATCTTGCACACTCAAGGTGAGCCAACTGGCGATCCACTACTCCCTGCAAGCTCCTAGCCAAGCCCCAAACACCCATCAACCAACCACCATGCCTGTAGTAGCAAACACACCCAAGAACCCTAGCATCAGTGGGTGAAAAAGGGAAGGAAGGGGGAGAAGAAAAGAGGGCATCAAATCCCAACCATACCTCTCTTTCTCTTTCTCCCAAGCACCCATTGACCACTAGAGGGCATCCATGCATAGGCTAGGGACGGAGTAGGGGAAGAAGGAAGGAAAATCCCCTGAAATGCCACCTCCAAGCAATTAAATAGGCAACAAGCACTCTTAGAGTGTTATACGTGATCGATCGGGCGTTTAATATTGAATGCATAAATGTAAGCGTTCAATAATCAAGTCGCAAATGTTAAATGCCAGACTCAAGGCGTTGAACACAAGACAGCTCACAGGCTACGTTCAACACCCAAAGATTCCAGAAATCTATAACTTAAGTGTTGACTTCCAGAAATTTCCCCTCTAAATGTTGAGTGCACAATATCCAACGTTTAACATAGAACTGTGGATAGGGAAATGGAGGTGTTGTAGAAGGTCATCCTCACTCCATGTACTTTGATAATCATTGTGATCGCTACTTGTACTTTGCTGAAATCGGCTGACAAGATGCCTACAAGAGATGGGTTGATTTGTTGATGCGGGTTGTTGATTCACTGGGTCGGCAGCAGGATGTCACCAGTGGCTTCCTCGTGCTTGTGTAATGTTCTTCCCTTCAAAACAAACAAGAAAAACAAGAAACAAGAGATCTAGATTAGTCTAAGCACAATAAGAGTAACAAAAATAAACAATAAATAAAATGAATAACTAAAATGAAATACTGACTGAGGGTTGTCCCTGCATGCATATGCCATGAGCTATATTATGAAGGCAAGTTTATATTAAAATAACGAAATAAATTGGAAGGAATACTCCCTTCATCCTTGGTGCCTTGACGGGGGGTTGGAGGAAGTGAAGGCTGGTTTACAAAGCTCCGGGGACATGCTTTAACTTTGAAAGGAGGTTGGATGTCATGAATCTAAGCTTCGATAGGAGGAATGGGCATGAAAGAGAGGCTCAAGATCTCTCTCTTTGTAATGACCCGACTCCGAGCCGTTACCCAAAATCTAGCTAAATTTTTTTTTTACTTACAGTAATCACTTACATCAGATCTAGAACTAAATCCAACATTATCCCACTTAATTAAAATACAATTAAATGAATTACATTAAACTAAATACTTACCCAAATCTTTGATGTGTGGTCAACTAGCTCTACGTCTATGTGCACTAACGAACTTCTACTCCTATCCTGCACCTGAGAAAACCAAACAAAGCACGTGTGAATGACATCTAAGTCACTAAGTACGCGTCCCAAACACACACAGCAAAAATCCGGCAAAAACTACTAAAACATAGCTTTTAATTTACAAAACGTGGGTTTCTTTTGGAAAATCCATCTTTAAAACATCAACCTCTTTTTCTTTGAAATCGCTTGGGACTCTGTTCCCAAAACTATACTCTTTTCAAAACTTACATTTCCTTTTCTTTTAAAATATTTGGAAAATCGTTTCTAAAACCATATTCTTTTCCAAAACTCATCATTTCTTTTCAATGCTTGGGATTTCTTCCCAAAACCAAAATCATTTCCACATCTTGGGAAAACACATTTTTATTTAGTTCTAAAATTTTCGGACCATTCATAAGTCCAATTCTAGCCACTCCAACCCTTTTCGTTTTCACAAAACCGCACACTTATCTTAATTACTTTCCACTTTCTTTATTGATGTTACCTAGATCAGGGGTAACGAGGCACACAAGCAGTAGGCGAGGACACCATTTCCCCTATCTCCCTGCACTGTCGCAGTAAAGTTCTCTGTGCAGGAGGACACCGCCCCGGCTCACTGGCCTTAATTTCTCTTTATAAATGCATAGGGATATATCTTTATCTGATGTTCCATCGGTGACCAGAACAATTTACCAGGCTCAGCCTACACCATCTCAAATTCGGTGACCACGGTCATATCTGACAATCGATATCTTATCAATTTGCCGACACCAACCCCTGTGATCCCATTCTGGCAACTATGATCGTATCTAGCAATTGGTTTCTTTGGAGTATCATTCTCCTACCATATTATCGACATCAACACCTGTGATTCCACAACACAACATTAGTGTTTCATTTTAAAAAAACTCTTAAGTTTTCCTTTTCAAAACCATTTCCATTTCATTCTTTTTGTTGCAAGGATCAATCCATGCAACACATGATCCTCTACTGGGGTCTCAACTCAATTCATAAAAAACCATACTTTAAAATCATAAATTGGGTCTCATGCCCAAACATTATTCAAAAACACACATTCAATCATTTTCATTCATCTTTGGGGTTTCAAGCCCAAAACCATTCCCAAATCCACTTATTTGAGTTCCATATTCCTCTATGATATTTACATGGGGAAAACATCTTTAATGCATACTCATTAACCATTTAAAACCTTATAGTTTCTTATCATAATTATTTAGAAACCACTGTTAACAGTCATTCATGCTCTTTAAGAACCTTTAAAAACTCTTTAGAAAAAGCCACTTCTCAAAGGTACTCTTATCTTCTCGTAATAAACTTTGAAAATCACTTAAAACTTTCAAGCTTAGTTGAAATATTAATTAAACACTTTCAGGGTATAGGCTTACGCTGAAGAAACATACAGAGGCTTGTGGTGGTCTTAAGTTCTAAAGGACTTACAAGTCCAAATATCAATTCATCTTGTTAATTCTTTCGGGACATTCCCAAACCATGGTAATGGTTATCCTACTTGTTCTTGTCTTAATCTATTCATTTCTCCAAGATTAATACATATATATACACCCATATATATATATATATAAACCAACACTTAAAATACTCAAAAATGGTTCAGGGCCTGATTCGGTATACCGTTAAAATTCAGTATACCGAAATTTCTTGATTTGACGTATCGGAAAATTTCGATATACTGTTTCAGGAGATTTCTGAATGGTGAAATCTGTACTGAAATAGGCCCATCTTAGAAACCTTACTGTATTCACCATCAATCATGAAAATTGATATATAATATATCATAATTAAGATTTTTAAGTCTACGTTCACATGAAACAAGAATTATTCAAATCCAATGCTCATAACTCAAGATATGCAAGCTGGAAGCTCTAAGACTCAAACTGACTTTCTGAATGGGTTGCTAGATTTTACACATCAACTAGCATGTCCACAAGGAACTAAAATTAACAAGTAAGCTACCAGAACAAAGATCTCTGAGTCTTCTTTCAAATGCAACAAAAAGCAAGCCGATCCATTACTCATATCTCAAGATATGCAAGTTATAATCTCGAAGACCCAATCTGGTATGGCACCTTGTTACAGAGTAACGCAACCAGATGGGTTACTCTACTTGCCAACCTTACTGCTTTTTCCACAGGTCATGAAAAATTCGAAATAATATACCAAAATAAAGATTTATAAGTCTAATTTAACATGGAAGAAAAATCATTCAAATCCAATGCACGTAAAACAAGATATACATGATTGAAGCTCTGAAACTCAGACTGTCCTAACTGAATGAGTTTTCAATCGTTGCATGATAACTGGTATCTCTACAGGCCACGAAAATTTACAAATAAGCTACCAAAACAAAGATATCTGAGTCTACTTTCAAATACCGCAAAAATAATGCAAATCCAATGCTTATTGCACGAGTTATTTAAGATTGAAGCATAGACACTCAAACAACTCAACAGTGGCTATGTCTCTAAAAAACCTTTGAAAATCCACTAAAAATGCTACCAAAAAATCACAAAACTTCTATCATGCAACCAGATCACCTCACATAACCTATTGAATCAATCATGAGCTCAAACAAAGAAAAATACCAAAGTAGAGTGCATACCTCTTCTCTTTCTCTTCTCTCTTTCTTTCTTTCTTTCTTTCTTTCTTCTTCTTCTTCTCCTCCTTCTTCTTCTTCTCGAATCCTCCTCTCTTATTCCCCTCTTCTCATTCCTTTTTTTTCTTAAAACGTGGATGCCATGCCTATAGCCGCCCTCTCCCTCATATAGTCAGTATTTTATTGAATTTTTCACGCAAATTTTGCACAAACGCCCCTAGGAAGGAGGGAATACTACAAACACCCATTACATGAAACAAAATCTCCAAAACAAGGCACCAAGGCCAATAACTTACACCAAGGATAACTTAATTATTAATTAAATTATTATCAATAATAATTAAGTGGGAAAATCAAGATTCAAGTTGTTACACTCTTTCTCAGATTTTTGTCCTTTCTAGGGCATGTAGGTGGCTCTTTAGGATTTTAATGTGCCTCCCCTGGGTTGAAGACCTAAGGGGTCTATTTATAAAGTTTGGAGATTGGGGATCTCATTATAGACGAGATATAGATCAAGGACCAGGATTAAATTTGTAAAATATGTCAAAAAATCACTTTTAGATCTAGTTGCCTATGGGACAAGCGACAGAATCATCTAGTCGCTACTCATAGAGGCGACATGGCGATCAACACTGGATTCTACGAATGCGATGAATCGATAGCTAGTTGGCACGAAATTTGCCACGTAAGCTAGTCACCGGTGCATGGGACATCGAGAGACTAAAAAGGAATTTTTGTAAAAAATTAAAATTAGAAAATATCTATTACTAATCCATTAGCAATGTGAGCACAATCAGCACGTAAAATCATTCTCATAATTAAGAGATATTTAAAATATATTTCCAAATCCAAATCAAACTTAAAATGTTAAGTAAATTGAATTTGAAAACCAAATCTTCAATAATTACGAGAAAATATCAATTAAAATCAAGGATATATCTAATTTTGTTTAGATTCGTAATTATCTTGATTTTAGGATTTTATCTTTATGTTTTTTAGCATTATCATGAATTAAATGTAAGCTATAACATTAAAATGTGATAACTTATCATAAAATCTCATTTTTGGTAAAAATAAAGATAAGTGATCTTAATTATCAAGTCATGCAAATTTCAATAATTTTCTAGAATTATTTCGCATTTATAATGATTTATATTATAAACACATAATATTTAAATGTTGAAAAATTATAGAAATTATGGGAAAAATCATGGTAACATTTATAAATATCCCATATATGATATTAAGGTCTGAGATGACAAATTATTTAGAAAGAGAGTGTTAAGGTTTCAGTTGCCTATTGAGTTAGCGATTGGAAAACTAGTCTCCACTTGAAGTGGCGATGAGTCCTATTGCCTCTCAAATGGGCAACATCCTAGTCTTTTACAGTTTATCCCTTGTCTTTTATCTTAATCTATAGAGATGCATTAAAATCCGAAAAAAACATAAAAATTCCATTGGAAAATTTGGAAGATAAGTTAGAGATCCTTAGCCATGTGATCTAGGATGCCTCAAGGTTTTCTATCCTAGGTGAACTCTAGGAAATGCCAAAATAGGATATCTACAAGAACGTCGGCCAACCAACGCTCAACACCCTAGAAATCTATTCTAGGTATAAAATGCTGCCAATTGTGAGTTTAATGTTAGACGCCCGACAATGGGTGTTCGACACCCTAAAATTCTAGAGTTAAATTTTTGGCCTAAAATGCTACCAAAAAAATGGGTCGTCACATCCTAACCCCTTAAAGGAATTTTGTCCTTGAAATTCTCAAGGCGAAAGACCAAGTGTACCAAATTTAGATGTCTATTCACGACCCCGAACCACCAACACAATGGTGTCACTCTAAAATTCAAAACAGACAGAAGAAAATCTATGCTCTATAAGGCCAAATCACCACATAAAAGTCCTAAATGACACCAAAACACAGCTCTTCCCGAGCCCAACTCCACAAAACCATGATTGAGAGTCTCTTCTGGACACAAAATCCCCAACCACAGCACACAATAGTGTCTCTAGAGTCCCAAAACATCTTAAACTTCTCTGGTAGACACGTAAATCACAAGGATGACCAGGTGCAACCAACACCCTCCATGCTTCTGTTCCACCACTCTAATGCTCAACCTGGTCAATAAATACCCAAACTCTATATCATGTGCTAAGTATCATCCCTCATTTTCTCAAAATACTTCCTCCAATCCACAACATAAGCGAAAACTAGCCACTGAGACACAACAAAGCTCTTCACAAATCTGGAGTGCACTAACAGACTAGCGAACCTAAGCATTCTCTACCTTCAAGGACTACTTCCTAGACCAACACACCACCGGATCTAGAGCCACAAAGCACTCTACTACAAGCCAAACAACTACAACCAATTGGTAAGGACCACTTGAGAGCCAAACTCAATAGAATCTCTGACTCAAAACCACTCCCAACAAGAATGTCCAAACCAACTCGAGTTGTTCCTCCTTCCTGGCCGACCGACACATGGTGCCACTATCCCAAAGCTGCCTCTGCTAGATCCTCAAGAATAGTTCACCAAAACCAAGAAATAATCGATCGGAGGAAACACCTAGGATCACACCCCACAACTCAACTAGTAGCGTCACCAAACAAGATGGGTAGCCAACTCCACATGGCTCACCCCTTCTCCGCCGTTGAGACCCAAAGGAGCCCAAAAGCAAACACAGGAGAAAGAAAATCTCCTCGGATCAAATAACACCATGCCATTCGATCCACCAGCAACCAAGGAATCAACTAGGTATCTTCAACAAGACACCCCCAAAGAAAACCACTGGAGAATGAATCTCCACCACTCAAGCAGCACCAAGCCATTTGAGCCACAACAACCAAGCCAACTAGGTATCCAGACAAGATACCCCAAAAAACACCCAACAAACGGCACACTGGGCTATGCCACATTGTGGCCAAGTCTCAACCAAAATGCACGACGCAACAATGCAATACTGATGCGCAACTCCAACGCGCACCGCCTCCCAGATAACTCTACCCCCAACAGAGTAACTGGAAGAGCAACACAAATCTGGGGACCCACCAAGTCTCCTAGAAGCAATAGTAGGAGGATGAAACTCCAAGCATCCTCCACACCAAACACAATAGTAGCCAACAACAACAATAAACATGGACGGCCACACAAGAGGTAGTCACCTACTACACCTCGCTCTTCACAAAAGATCATCAAACAGCTCAGCACCAGGTGATGGCAAAAACAGCACGTCCTCCGATCGACTGGTCGTGGGGTGCCTAACCCCCTTAAAGGAACAAGGCACCTTCTCCTCAAATCCATCAAGCATCAATAGTGAAACTTCCACTACCTTTCCACGATCATAGCACACCAGCTAGACCAGCACACCCGACAGACGTGCACCACTCTAGGCGACACCACACGACTCATTTGGCTTCATGTAACGCCCCCAAACCTGGCGCTATGGAACCTAAGCTACTATACTAGGATTAATGCACTTAAAAAAGAAAATTAACTGCAATCTACCCAGAACCTGTGTGTGTGGCTAATGGCTCCTATCTCTGTACACCGAACTAGACTACACTCCAATTGAGCACCTAAAAATAAAACAAGGTAAAAACACGCGTGAGAGACTTCTAAGTCACCCTGTACGCACCCATAAAGAAACACGATGGAAAACACTTATAAACTAAATTATAAGTTTTCCAAGGCTTCCTTAAACTTTTCTGAAAATCTTTCTATAATTTCTAATCTGGGTTTCCACTAGAACCAAAACTCTGAATAAATCTCTTATTAAAGTTTTGGAAATCCATTTCAGGGAAAAACTTAGTAAATCATAATCTTTTAAAATCTTTCTTTCTATACTAAAAATCACGCACTAATCTAATGCATTTCTAGAAAACATCTCTAGGACTAGACTCCAGCCAAAAACAAAATCTTGAATTTGACTAAAACATAAGTCCTGGCTGGACTAGACCTAAAACTCTGATCTCCTCTAAGCTAGAAATTGGCTAAAACACAGAAATCAAAACACAACTTGATTTTGTAAGATGTAAGATCCCCTTGTGTTTCACTTCTGGTATGATGTGGAAACCCGAGATCTGATGTGAAGTTAAGGTTGTGGGTTCACTAACTCACTAAATCGATGGCTGGATGTCGTTTGGTGGCTCGCTCATGCTATGTAAGATTCTTCCCTTCAAAAAAAATAAGAAAAACAAGAGAAAATGGATTAGATTAGGTGTAGTAAATAAATAACAAAAGAAAAACTTAAACATGCAGCTAAATACTAACTGGGGGCTGGTTCCCCTCATGCATATGCCATGGGCTAATTTATGTCATGCAATGGGTTTATGTGATAATAAAAAAATGCAAGAGTTGGAAGATACTCCCTTCACCCTCGTACGCTGCGGAGTGGATGAGGAAGTGGAGGCCTAAACGAAGCTTCAAAGGTGCACTTTGGCTAGGAATGAAAGGACCTCTATGGATCTTGGATGATTTCGATAGGGCTTCACCAAGGATTGATCTCTTTAAAAAACCTCTCTTTAAATTTAAAAAGCCCTCCCTAACCTAGGGAGTCTAGGAGTCTATTTATAGATACCAGGACGTGAGGAATCTCGTCAAAATGGATTCTAGAAGCAATCAATTCAAAAATGAGATATTTTGACCTTGTCACCCATGGAGTTGGCAACACATTCAAATGTGTCGCCACATGGACACGCGACGGACTAAGATATTCTTTGTTCCGATGTGAGAAAATAGTCAAAAATATTGAATGTGTCGCCACATGGACACGCGACGGACTAAGATATTCTCTGTTCCGATGTAAGAAAATAGTCAAAAATATCTTTTTAGGTTCAGTCGCCGCTCATACTGGCGTTGAGTTCTAAATATCTCCTCATTTAAAAATAAATTCTAAAACCAATTCAATAAATATTTAGCAACTGTAAACTACTCATCCTAACTTTTTCAAACTCTCTCAAAATCGCTAGAATATTCTAGAATATATTTGAATTCGAAATCAAATTTTAAATCCAAATTTAAAGTTAAAATCAAATTTAAAAGATAAAATCTCCAATAATTACAAGAATTGAATATATCTATAACAAATTCTAGCCTCGTAATTAAATAAACATTCAGAAATTAAGCACATGTTGAAATAATCTTTTTAAATTAGGATAATTCTAGCATTGAAAAAGCGATAATTAATATCATATCTCGCTTTGGACCATGATAAAATATATGATATTAATCCTAACGTCATCTATTTTTCTAAAAGTTTCTGGAATTTTCTAGCATTAATAAAGATTTATATGATATTCCATAAATAAATAAAAACTTAGAAAATCCTAGAAATTATAATAGTCATAGGAAAAATCATGATAATATTTATAAATATCCCATATATTATATTAAAACTCAAGATGACATGTTACGAGAGAAGGGCCCAAGGTGTCAACGCCTATTGAGATGGCACTAGATGTTAGTCGCCTATATATAGGCAACGAGATTTGTCATGTACTAACATGGCGTCTAGTTCAGTCGCCTTTCTCAAAGGCACCATCTAGTCTTTTGCATTTTACATCCTGTATTTTATGTTAAATCCAAAGAAGTTCCTTAAAAGCCTGGAAAATACTCAAAATCTCATGAAATCATAAAAACAACTTCTTTAAGCTCACGATACTTAAATTTGCCACCAATTTGAGTAAGATGAAAGCGTTAGCTTTGCCACTAGCTTAAGTGGGCTAGACCTGCCACATCTAACAACCTAGAACCAAGTAAAATCAAGAATGTTTTTAAGGAAAACATGAAATATCTAGAAGATAGAGCAGAAATTTCTCAATCCTGTGATCTAGGGCACCTCAGAGGTTCTCATCCTAGATAACTCTAGGAAATGCGAAAATAAGATATCTACAGATTCTAGCTTAAATCTAATTTCTAAATCTCAAATCTGAAATTTCTTTTCTTTTCTAGTGCCACCTTGATTACAAGTGACCTGGCCACAAACGGAGGGAGAGGCACCACCCTTAACCTCCTACCCTGCCATGGTGAAAGTCCTCGTGCTAGGCATTCCACCGTTTACCTTGACTCAAAAAGCCGCACTCTTGGCCTCCTTAGGCCGTCATTGTTTTCTCTATGCATAGGGATGCATTTCCTAACCCCCTTTCTTTCTTAGTTTTTAAGCTCACGAGTTATCTTACCCAGCCCATTCAACACCTTCTTTAGGCACCCAATCTCACTAACTAGGTCAACTCTAGAAATCTTATTCTGAAAACATGCATCTTTGCTTTGAAATCTTTATTCTAAATCTATCCAATTATGGGAATCTTTTCTATAAAACTGTTTGTTTTTGAAATAGCTTCTCTATAATCCTTGCATAAATCTCAAGGAATTCTTATTAAGTAAACATGCCAAAAACACAAAAATCAGGCATTATTACTTAACTAGAGAAAAAGTGTAACACCTGTAAAATTCATTTTGTAATTATTTACATTTTAATGAATTTATTCCTAGACGGGTGTTACTGTTCCACGGCCCGTTGTGTGGATTAGTGCTTTTGGGCTTGGGCCTCATGAGCCGACTTCTGTTGCGTGTCCCTGTGCGTGGTTTAGCACTATGCATTATGGCACTGTGCGTGTGGGGCCTGGGTGTGGGTCCATTTGGGGCCAGTGTTCATGGGCCGATTGGTGGGAGCGAGTTGGTGGTGTGAGTTGGTGAGCTTGCGTGGCTTGTGGTAGGCGGGATGCATGATTGTGCACACGCTCAGCTACCACTTTGCATGGCTTTATAAGCTCATTTGCGCGGCCAGCCAACTTAGCCTTCCTCTCCTCCTTTTTCCCCTTCTGCTTCCTGTCTCGAGCACGCCACTTTCCTTCCTTTCCTCTCCCTCCACTCACCTCCTCCTCCTTCCCGACTCTCTCTCTCTTTCACTCTTCCTCCCTTACTTCTTCCATCCTCTATTCGACGTGCTCAAGGGCCGATGACAATTTGCAGCAACGTGCGGTGGTGCGTGGAGCTCCGGAGTTGCGTCACCGAAGTCAAGGAAGCCCCATGGTCGTCATGATCGCTGGAGTTGGCCGGAGAATCGCCGAAACGTGCATTATAGGTACGCATCTCCAACCCCTTTAATAGAGAGCATGAGACTGGTATAAATTGAAAGGGTTGCATGAAATCTAGGTAAATTTATGTTATTAGAATTTATTGTGATTTTATGAGAATTTATGGAGGCATTTATGGGCGTTTAATTTGGTGGTTGTGTTTTTGGGTCGTTTTGACCCTTATGTCTTTGCGATTTTATATCTTGATGCATGGTGAATGGATTTTGGTTTTATTTGTTGGGTTTTGGAGTAGACTCGAGGGTCCCACTTTGGGCGATTTCAAACAGTAGGGTTTGGGTCGTTTTCTGTTTTTCATAGAATTCGGCATATCGAACCATTTTGGTATGCTGTTTTTCTATCAAATTAGGTCCTCTGGTTGAAATTCGATCGTTCAATTTTAGATAGTCGCCCGAATCAGGAGATTTTGATCGACCGAACCATTTTCGGTATATCAATTTTGGCCTAAGTGTTGACCGTTGACCCGATTCGGTCGACCGACTCAAATCGATCTACCAAACCTGTTTTCGTCATGCTGAATCTGGGCCCCAATGCTTTTGTAAAATGTGATTTCCGAGGGTTTTCTGGATTGGTTTGTTTTGTCCCATTGAGATGGAATTGTAGGTCGTCAGTGGTGGTCCCTCAGGACACCTGATGTGCCGTTTTGTCGATGTTTTGGAAAAGTTTTCGAAGATATGCAAATGGTTTGAAAATGATATCAAAGAGATGAGTTGGCAGATTTGGAAAATGGTTTTCCTAGTTTTTCTGTCTACATGCCGAGACAGTGTGGGACCGTGTCGTCGGAACCAGAGACTATGACGAAATTCTCGGATGGTCGGGCGTGACTCCCTAGTTGTGGTTGGGGGCCGAGATACTTGAGGCTAAGGGGTGTCGGGTCCTGGAGGTATGAGATTTCATGACTATCGTCTCAAGGCTAGAGTTGTGGTCCGTAGGTTGAGGTGGCTTGTGGCATGACCGAGAGGTATGAGACTCCTGTTGTCGCTATGAGCACTGAGGCTCGAGTGTTTTTGGTTGTGGAGGTATGATACTCCCTCCCGAGCACCGTGTGTGGAGGATGTCGTGAGGAGGCGTATCCTGTGGTGGCCTATGCAGGTGGGAAGTGTGCCTCATAGTTGGTAGCGTCCTAAGAGACAATACAACCTTTCCAGGGAAGGGTTGGCTTTTAAGGGTTCTGTAGAGAGGGAGAATCGCAGGTGGTTTACGCTCCTACACAGGGTAGCCATCACCGTGGCATTGCAGAACGCCGTGGTCGCTCCTCGACAGACTGTGTGTGGCTAGAGTTTGGTTGCTTGGCACCGGACTTCCCGACTCACTATGTGTGGTATTGGCCATTGAGGGCCTTTGCTTGTGGTTTTGGGCTAGTAGAACCCCGATTGTGGTTTTGGCCTGTGTAGGCGTGCTTTGTGAGGTTTTGAGAAAACAGTTTGTGAATCGAATTTAAAGGAGAAAATTAATTATGATTTGCTTTCCGTAATTTTCTTGGGGTGCGTACTGGGTGACTTCTATTACTCATGCGTTTTCCTTGTATTTTTAGTTTGCAGGTGCAGGCATGCAAAGATTTAGCGTAGTACATATAGTTTGGAGTGTCCTAGCCGCACACACAGGTTCCTGGTAGTTAGATATTTTCAGTTTAGCTTTAATTTTCCCGTAATTTAATTTGTTTTAAATTATTGTGGAAAATGTATGGCATTACAGATTGGTATCAAAGCTCCAAGTTCACTAGGTCGCACTTGACTAGTGCTACACCTAAGGTGTCTGGTCTAGAGACTCCATAGGTTTTGCATGCATGGTAAGGTCTGCACCTGATTTTTCGCCATGATTTTCTGGTTGTTGGTTTGTCTGTGGTGCAGTTACTTTGCCTTTCTCTGACAGGATGCCTCCTCGTGATCGTAAAGGCAAAGCCCCTGTTGAAGTGACCGAGCCCCCAAAGGACGTAGGCGGATGGAAGGCGGTTCGTGTGGAACTGAGGAGTTTGGCACATGGGATCTCTCACGCGTTCAGCAAGAGTAGTGCTAGCGAGCCGTCAGATGACCCGTGACTGAACTAGCTCATGAAGCTTTGTCTGCCGTCGTTCATGGGCAAGGTCAGTGCTGAGGAGACCAAGGCCTGGTTGGAGAAGGTGGTGAAGATGCTGGAGAGCATGGCATGCCCAAAGGAGCATTGGGTGCGGCTAGCGACTTATCTGCTGGATGGTGAGGCAAATAGGTGGTGGAAGTCTGTGAGGCAGCTGAAGTTCCCAGACTCAGTCACTGTTAGCATCCAGTGGAAGGATTTCAAGGCGGCCTTCTATGACAAGTATTTTTCCGCTCATGTGAAGGAACAGCTTCGCTGAAATTTCAAGAGTCTGGAGCAGGGCACGATATCGGTGCTCGAGTATGAGACTGAGTTCGCCTAACTGGAATGTTTTTCTCCTGCCTATGAGTCTAAGGAGGAACGGGCATAAAGGTTTCTAGATGGCTTGAACCCATGGCTACGGGTGATGGTGATGGGTTGTTGATGTCAGACTGTGGAGGACATGGTGGGGATGGCTTATCGCTTCGAGGCGAAGCATCAGAAGTTTCTGGAGAGTCGTCCCAAAGGGAAAGGTAAGTCTTCTTTTACCTCCTGGTTCTCTATCTCCGATCCTCCAAGTGCCAGTAGTTCTGGTAGCCCTGAGAAGAAGTAGAAGGTGAGGTCCAGTGTTTCCTCTACGAGCCGGTGGAGTTTTTCTAGGAGTAGCGGAGCTGGCCTCAGTCAGACAGAGTTCAGTGCTCTCGGTGGGAACCAGTGCTTCAACTGTGGTCAGGAGGGCTACATTGCTGCATATTGTCCCTAACCTAGGCAGACCTGAGCTCCAGTGGTGTGCTATAATTGTGGGAAGGCAGGACACGTTCAGAGATCTTGTCCGGAACCGCTGAAGAAGGCAAGAATTGCACCACAGCAGCCGACTAGGGGACGGGTGTTTACCATTGTAGCTTCAGGCACTAGGTCTTCGAGAGATGTAGTTGAGGGTAAGGATGATTAGTTGATTCTGTAAACCTCTGAGATTTGTTGTAATCTCCTTGTAATCTAGACATTTGCCTAATTGTATGGATGTGTGGTGTTGTTTGTTTGACCATCAGGTTCTTTTATTGTGCTGGCTAGATGGCCAAAGTGTTGTTTGACTCAGGGAGTTCTTTCTCCTTTATCTCTGAGTCTTTCGTGGCGGAGTTGGGAGAGAGACCAGCTAGACTGGCCTTTCATCTCAATGTGGTGACATTGTTAAGGGAGCACAGTTGAGTTTGGAGGTATCAACGGTCTGTCGACTTGATGCTGAATGGTAGAGAGTTTGATGCAACTTGATCGTGATGGACATGCAGGAGTACGATGTGATACTCGGCATGGATTGGTTGACGCAGCAATCTGCTTTGATCGACTATGCTCGAAGGAGAGTTTATTAAGAGTCTCCTGAGGTTGGATCTTTCTTTGTGCAAGATGGGTGTTAGGGTGAGCCTAAGCTTGTCATTTTAGTTATGAAGGCTTATATGTCTTTGGTCAGGAGTTACGTGGGGTATCTAGCCAGTATAGTTACCTCCACTTCTCCTGAGTTGGGTGTTCACAACATCTCCGTGGTGTGTGAATATCTCGACGTTTTCACTGACGATTTGCCTAGTATGCCAGCTCATAGGGAAGTAGAGTTCTCGATCGATTTGATCCCCGGTTCTAGTGCTGTGTCGAAGCCTCCTTATCGCATGACGCCAGTGGAGTTGCGAGAGCTTAAGACTCAATTGCAGGAGTTGCTGGACAAAGGGTTTATTAGGCGGAGTGTGTCTCCGTGGGGAGCGCCTATCTTGTTCGTCAGCGAGAAGGATGGTTCACTCTGACTATGTATAGACTATCGGATACTGAACCAAATCACGGTGAAGAACAAGTATCCCTTGCCCTGCATTGATGACCTATTCAACTAGTTGCAATCTACATCCGTGTTCTCAAAGATTGATCTGAGGTCAGGGTATCACAAGTTGAGGATACTAGACTCAAACATTCAGAAGACTGCTTTCCGGATGTAGTACGGGCATTACGAATTCATGGTCATGCCCTTCGGCTTGACCAATGCACTGGCTTTGTTTATGGATCCGATGAATAGGATTTTCAGCCCTTTTCTAGACCAGTTTGTTGTGGTTTTTGTTGATGACGTGCTGGTCTACTTTCTGGATGTTGAGACTCACACCTTGCACTTGAGGGCGGTTTTGGATACTTTGAGGCATCATCAGTTGTACGTCAAATTCTCCAAGTGTGAGTTCTGGCTGAGTGAAGTTATGTTCCTTGGCCATTTGATTTTCAAAGAAGGCATCAGAGTGGATCCTGCCAAGGTCGAGGTGGTGAGCAATTGGGAGCGACCTAGGACTTTGATGAAGATCAGGAGTTTCTTGGGTCTGGCAGGCTATCATTGGAGGTTTATCAAGGATTTCTCCTCCATAGTTGCACCTCTGACAGAGTTGACCAGGAAAGGAGTTCCATTTCATTGGGACTAGAATTGTGAGGCGAGTTTCCAAGAGCTGAAGTCTCGCCTAGTTTCTGCCCCTGTGTTGACTCTGCCTTTTGGAAGTGGTGGCTTCATTGTGTATAGTGACGCAAGTGGTGTTGGGTTAGCGTGTGTTTTAATGCAGCATGGAAATGTTATCGCGTATGCTTCGTGCCAGCTGAAGGATCATGAGAAGAACTAGCAGACCCACGATTTGGAAATGGCTACCGTAGTATTCGCTCTCAAGCTCTGGTGACACTATCTCTATGGAGAGCAGTTTGAGGTCTTCACCGATCATTAGAGCTTGAAGTATATCTTCACGCAGAGGGACCACAACTTGAGGTAGCATCGCTGGGTGGAATATCTAAAGGACTATGATTTCAGCCTATCCTACTATCTTGGCAAGGCCAACGTGGTCGCCATTGCCCTGAGTCGGCGTACGCACGTGATGGCAAGCCTGACGATCAAGGAGTGGGCCATGCTAGAGGATCTGGTGAGCTACAGGCCGAAGCGGCAAGCTCGAAGGATGATTGGTGCCTTGGTGACCAACCTGTCTATTCGCCCTAAGTTGTTAAAGTTTATTGTCGCCTGTCAGCAGCTAGATCCGTTTGTTCAGGCTGTATTTGAGATGTTGGAAGCTAGTAGGGAGCCTTATTTCTCTGTTGGGGCATATGGAGAGCTGAGGTATGATATGCGTCTGTATGTGCCCAGCATGAGGAGGCTAGGCAGAGGTTGTTGGATGAAGTGCATCGGTCTAGGTACACTATTCACCTTGGGAGTACGAAGATGTGTCGAGACTTGAAGCGGAATTTTTGGTGGCCTGGCATGAAGAGAGATGTTGTTGACCATGTGGCGAGGTGTACAACCTGCCAGCTGGTCAAGGCA
This sequence comes from Posidonia australis, assembly GCA_024699735.1. NCBI lineage: Eukaryota > Viridiplantae > Streptophyta > Magnoliopsida > Alismatales > Posidoniaceae > Posidonia > Posidonia australis. Next base: position 4,077 of record JAMKQA010047320.1, on the reverse strand, counting down.
AAGCACCAGAGACCTGGAGGGACTTTGTAGCCATTGGATATTCCTGTGTGGAAGTGGGAGCACATCTCGATGGACTTCATGACTAGTTTACCACGGACTCAGAGGAAGGACAATACCGTGTGGGTGATCGTGGCCAAGTCTGCTCACTTCCTGGCCATTCGAGTGAAGCTTCTGATGCACCACCTAGTGGAGTTGTATGTCTCCGAGGTGGTCAGGTTGCATGGTGTTCCGATGTCCATCGTGTCGAACAAAGACAGGAGGTTCACCTCAGGGTTCTAGAGAACTCTACAGGAGGCCTTTGGCACTATGCTCAACTATAGCACAACATTTCATCCTCAATCGAATGGTCAAACGGAGAGGACTATCCAGACGTCGTAGGATATGCTCAGAGCATGTGCCTTAGACTTTCAAGGGAGTTGGGAGGACGATTTGCCATTGATTGAGTTCGCCTACAACAATAGTTATCACTCGAGCATCGGGATGGCACCGTACGAAGCTTTGTATGGTAGGCCATGCAGATCCCCGATTTGCTAGAGCGAGGTGGGCAAGCGTCAGTTGATTGGTCTTGAGCTTGTGCAACTGTATGCGGATAAGGTGGATCTGATCCATAGCAGGCTGTTGGCCGCACAGAGTCAGCAGAAGAGCTACATGGATAGGAGGCGGAGACTGTAGGAATTTTTGGTGGGAGACTATGTGTTCTTAAAGGTGTCGCCAACCAAGGATTTCATGAGGTTTGGGAAGCGTGGCAAGCTGAGTCCTCGTTATATTGGCCTGTACCAGATCACCTAGAGGATCGATGGGGTTGCTTATCGATTGGAGCTACCACTAGAGATGTCGTCTGTGCACGACGTGTTCCATGTCCCCATGCTGAGGAAGTGCCTGGCTGACGCATTTCATGTGATTCTAGTTCAGCTAGAAGGGCTCCAAGAAGATCTTTCCTTTGTGGAGGATGTCGTCCAGATTGTTGACTGCAAGGAGTAAGTGTTGCGGAATAAGGTGATTTCACTGGTTTTGGTACGGTGGCGGCATCATGGAGCCGAGGAGGCCACGTGGGAACGTGAGGAAGTCATCATAGCCCAATACCCGTATCTTTTCGTCTAGTGATATCGAGGGCGAAATCTTCTTTTAAAAGGGTTAGGATGTAACACCCATAAAATTTATTTTTTTAATTATTTACATTTTAATGAATTTATTACTAGACAGGTGTTACTGTTCCAAGGCCCGTTGTGTGGATTAGTGGTTTTGGGCTTGGGCCTCATGGGCTGACTTCTGTTGCGTGGTTTAGCACTATGCATTGTGGCACTATGCGTGTGGGGCCCAGATGTGGGTCCATGTGGGGCCCGCGTTCGTGGGCCGGTTGGTGGGAGCGAGTTGGTGGTGTGAGTTGGTGAGCTTGTGTGGCTTTTGGTAGGTGGGATGCGTGGTTGTGCACATGCTTAGCTACCACCTTGCATGGCTTTATAAGCCCATGCATGCAATCGACCAGCTCAGCCTTCCTGTCCTCCTTTTTCCCCTCCGCTTCCCGTCTTGAGCACGCCACTTTCCTTCCTTTCCTCTCCCTCCACTCACCTCCTCCTCCTTCCCGACTCTCTCTCTCTTTCACTCTTCCTCCCCTACTTCTTCTATCCTCTGTTCGACGTGCTCAAGGGCCGACGACGGTGTGCGGTAGCTTGCGGTGGTGCGTGGAGCTCTAGAGTTGCGTCCCCGAAGTCGAGGATGCCCCATGATCGTCATGATCGCTAGAGTTGGCCGGAGAATCGCCGAAACGCGCATTATAGGTACGCATCTCCAACCCCTGTAATAGAGAGCATGAGAATGGTAGAAATTGATAGGATTATATGAAATCTAGGTAAATTTATGTTCCATGAATTTATTGTGATTTTATGAGATTTTATGGAGGCATTTATGGGCATTTAATGTGGTGGTTGTATTTTGGGTCGTTTTGACCCTTATGTCTTTGCGATTTTATATCTTGATGCATAGTGAATGGATTTTGGTTTTGTTTGTTGGGTTTTGGAGTAAACTCGAGGGTTTACATCTTATGTTTATGCAAGATTTTTGGTGGTTGTTTGGGGGGTCCGATCGGAGCTCCCACTTTGGGCGATTTCAAACAGTAGGGTTTAGGTTGTTTTCTATTTTTCGTAGAATTCGGCATACCAGACCATGTTGGTATATTGTTTATCTGTCAGATTATGTTCTCTGGTCGAAATTCGGTCGTTCAATTTTGGATTGTCGCCCGAATCAGGAGATTTCAGTCGACCGAACCATTTTCGGTATATCGATTTTAGCCTAAGTGTTGATCGTTGATCCAATTCGGTCGACTAACACAAATCGTTCTATCGAACCAGGGGTTTTCGGCATACCGAACTTGTTTTCGACATGCCAAATCAAGGCCCAAATCCTTTTGTAAAATGTGATTTTTGAGGGTTTTCTGGATTGGTTTGTTTTCTCCCATTGAGATGGGATTGTGGGCCGTCAGTGGTGGTCTCTCGGGACACATGATGCCCCATTTTGCCGAAGTTTTGGAAGAGTTTTCAAAGATATGCAAATGGTTTGAAAATGATTTCAAAGAGATGAGTTGGCTGATTTGGAAAATTGTTTTCCTAGTTTTTCTGTGTGTGGGCTGAGATAGTGTAGGACCGTGTCGTCGGAACCAGAGAATGTGACAACATTCTTAGGTGGTCGGGCGTGACTCACTGGTTGAGGTCGAGGGCCGAGATACATGAGGCTGAGGGGCATCGGGTCCTGGAGATATGAGACTCCTTGATTATTGTCTCGAGGCTAGGGTTGTGGTCTACAGGTTGAGGTGTCTTGTGGCATGACGAAGAGGTATGAGACTCCTACTGTCGCTGTGAGTACCAAGGCTCGGGTGTTGTCGAGTGTGGAGGTATGATACTCCCTCCTAAGCACCATGTGTGGAGGACGCCGTGAGGAGGAGGACCTTGTGGTGGCCAGTGCGGGTGGGACACGTGCCCCGTAGTTGGTAGCGTCCTAAGAGACAGGACAGCCTTCCCAAGGAGGGGTCACCTTTTAAGGGTTCTCTAGAGAGAGAGAATCGCAGGACGATTTACGCTCCTGCACAGAGTGGTTGTCACCGTGGCAGTGCAGAACGCCATGGTCGCTCCTCAATAGACTACGCGTGGCCGGAGTTTGGTTGCCCGGCGCCAGACTTCCTGACTCACTGTGTGTGTTTTTGGCCATTGAGGGCCTTTGCTTGTAGTTTTAGGCTAGTAAAGCCCCAGTTGTGGTTTTGGCCAGTGTGGGCCTAGTTTGTGAAGTTTGGAGAAAACGGTTTGCGAATGGAATTTAAAGGAGAAAATTAATTATGATTTACTTTCCGTAGTTTTCTTGGAGTGTGTACTGGGTGACTTTTGTCATTTTTGCGTTTTTCCTCTTGTTTTTGGTTTGCAGGTGCAGGCATGCAAGGGTTTAGCGTAGTGCATATAGTCTAGAATCTCCTAGGCGTACATACAGGTTCCTAGTAGTTAGATATTTTCTGTTTGGCTTTAATTTTCCCATAATTTAATTTGTTTTAAATTATTGGGAAAAATGTGGGGTGTTACTGTAACCATGCCGACGGGGGTGGCCCACACGGGTAGGTGATGTGTGTGCCAAAGAAGCGACAAAGCCATGGCAAAAAGAAAGGGGAAAAAATGCAAAATGTAGGAGTTGCCACCTAGTCTATTATGGAAGACGAGGAAAACCATAAAACACATGAAGAATCATGCAAACAAAATAAAAGGGGGTTGCGTAAAACTAGAAATGCGGGTAAGGATCCCTGTTACGTGCGAGGAAGGTGTTAGGCACTCTCGCACGCCCGACAAATCGGTCTTCTAATGATTTCTCTTTTGCTTATGAAATATCGGCTTTTCAGCCTTTTGCTGTACGCCCGAGGGCGATATGCCATGCTATGCTTAGTGCCTTATGCTAGTAGGTGCATGATGTGTAGGAGGGTGTGTCTTAATGCTCAGAAGTATCACTCTTTATCTCGGGTCAGATGCGTAATGCAAAGATATTGCATGAACATAATCAAAGTTGTATCAATTTGAGTGATTTCTCATCATTGCTTACTATATG
>JAMKQA010047319.1:0-25249 GCA_024699735.1 Posidonia australis | reverse complement strand
ATTTGACTTTTAATAACTACTTGTCATATTTTCTTAAGTGATTATTAATCTTCAATCACATTTCATTTGTTATCATCAAAACATATTAATAGATTTTTCCAACAGTAATTTCCTTCTTAGGTCCTCCTCAATCTCCTTGGACTCATTACAAAGAGGAATCGAGCTCCCTGGCTAGAAATGTGGTTTCCATCGGTCGTCGGATCCATTTCTCCGACGAACAGGATGGAGGCATGAGTCCAGAGTGCTTCCCGTGTCTTAGAGGTCAAGGATTGGATAAGTTTTTCTCCCTTATGCTTTTCCAGCCATTGGAACGCCGTAACACCCACTCTGAAGGCCTCCAGGAGAAATTCGCCAGACGCAACCCTACTGTCGTCGGAGAAGACGACTCTTGGAAAGACTGTTTGGGCGCCTCCCACCTCGCAGCACCTCTCCGACCGTCGGGACGTCATCCTCTCTTCTTCCCTCATGCTTTTCCCGTAGTCCCCGTCGCCGGAGTCGATGCAGAGCATGATCGGGAGGGGGAGGAGCAGCCCCGTTCTTGCATCTGAGCGATGGGAAATGTTCCTCTCCGCACCGTCGAGCCTCCAGAAGCCCAGGCCTCTAGTTATCCTTTCTTCCTTAGGACCGTCACTGGAGTCGCAACGTCGGCGAGTGAGGTGGGGAAGAGACCTAGACCGTCAAACACCTAATCCAAGCCGTTAGACCTTCCTCTCTTTCTTCTCTCTTGCTCATTGTGTGCTTGGATGCCAGATCAGGCATTAGGGAAGCCATTAATGGCATCTCGGATGGTCGTCGACAGCAAGGTTCTGTCGTCAACGGGCGTCGTGCCTTTATTTTTTTAAAAAAATAATAATAACTTCTTTTAAAAAATGTCGTTTCTTTTCTTTTCTTACAACTAGGTCCTTTTATTTTGCATTTAAGACCCTACATTAGTTTTTTAATCATTTTAATAATATTTTGTTTTGTAAAATTGCAGTGTGATCCTTATGTTTTCCTTTTAATATTTTTTAGGCATTAAATTTTGACATAAAACCCTCTGACTTAGTTTTTATTCATTTCAAGTCCAGAATTTGCACAAAAAACCCTAAATTTCATTAAAATTGTTCTGAATGAATGATTTTCTGGCACAATTGCAAACTAAACCTTGGATATTCAAAATTTTACTCAAATGTGCTCAAAATTGCATCCTAAACTTCACTGAATTTACACTGAATGCATGATTTTAAGGCATATTTGCAAATCAGTCCTTGGAAATTCATGTTTTCATACATGAGTCCATTATTTTGCACATTTAACCCTAAATTTCTTCAAAATTGCATTAAACACATGTTTTGCTAGCAATATTGCAGATTGGACCCTAAGAATCTTGATTTTTCCCAAAAATACAAGATTTTGCAAATTTAACCCCTAACTTCCTTAAAACTGCACAAAATGTGTTTTCTTAAGCATTTTCGCTGATTTAGCCCTAGAATCTCAGCCTTTACTCACGGACATGTATTTTTTGTACAAAGGCTCCTGGAAATTTACATATTTCACTCATACTTGCATTTTGTACATTTTGTTCCCCTTTTTCATGAATATTTTCTCATGCTTATTTTCTTGCATCATGCATGCATTTCAAACTTATTTCAAGCTTAGTTTTCACATTATTTTATGGATTTCTTCCGATTTACGTGATTTTGATTTGATTTGGATTTTCATCACCTGAGGACATACATTAACAGGCTTGACAATACCGATATTGACCCGAATGAGGATTATTTTCTTCCATTTGATTTTCTTGGATTTCTTAAGTTTCCCCTATTTTGCAAGATGCCTTCCGAAAATTTTTGATTTTCACGATTTTCCTCGTCGCCCAAGGACGTACAGTAAAGTGGCATTTTCAATGCCTACATTGTCCCTTGGATTATTTTTCTTATTATTTCTTTTCTTTTTATTCATTTCTTTGATTTGGCATATTTTCGCATTCATCCTAGGCATGTGCATTCGGATAAACAAGCATACACACACCAGATCATTAGCAAGCAGGAAACCTAGAAAGACCGATTTCTTCGGACGCATGGGGGTGCCTAACACCTTCCCAATGCGTAACAATAATCCTTACCCTTTCTCTAGCCCGCATTGATTTGTGCACTGCATCCATTAGGCACGGAGCATACATATGTTTTCTTTGCCTTAATTTCTTTAGGTTTTCCTTATCTTTCCATTAAAAGACTAGGTGGCGACTTCTTCTCCTTATCCTTTTCTTATCTTTCTTTAGTGTTTCTGAGTCTAGTCTCCTTCTTCGGATTCACCATCTTCGTCGTGACCATATCGGGACTCCTCATGTGCTTCCACGCACCTTGGAGTCGTGCAGGGTTCCACCGACATGGTCACAGTATCAGAGCCTAGGGTCCCCTTCGTGTATTGAGTCTAGGATAGTAGCATCACTAGAAGTTAGTGACACATCAGATCATTATAGTCAATGCATGTCTTACCGTGTTTTATTTCAGGAAACTTTAAAATGGCAAAGACTATATATAACCCTAACTTTAGGAGGATTGGCGATGGCACCGTGCATATTCCATATGAGGAATATCAAGTGATGCAAGAGGATCGTCGTCAGTGCAAGGAAGAAAGACGAGCTCGGCGAGTGCAACGACGTGCCGACAAGGCATAGAGGCGACTTGCTAGGGAATGCCGACAACAGGAGAGGGAGAGACGTCGTCAAATAAAACATGAAAAGCTCATGCACACATATTTATGGAAGCAGCGTGCTGAAGTTAGCTCCCAATAATCTACAAGAGTTGGTGAATCCTAATGATCCTTGTATCTGGAAAGACGAGGAGGAAGAGAGTGTGAGGGATAATTTTCGGATTTATCGCCAATAAGATCGCGGTTGGATATCCATATCCGACGATTCTGTCAATGAATGTCATGGATATTTAGCTACTTGTTTGAGCTCTCCTAGTAAAACATTTGCTTGGATTCCAAACCTAGATATGTAACGTTGTTTATTATATCACTATCTTTGTAATCGAGAATAATAAATAAAAGAAATCTTTAAGTAAGGACATTGCTTGGCTTTCTTCGCACAATCTGACTTAAGATAGTATTTTGGATGTCAGAATGGTGCGTCAAGGAGTTGGGGTTCACTCCCTTCTACCAGCTTGGCTTGCTAATGTCTAGGCCAATTGTCCAATTGACTCCATCATAAATTGTCGTTGCTTTTCCAAATTGTCAGTCGCCACCTAGTCTATTATGGAAGACAAGGAAAACCATAAACATGAAAAATCATGCAAAAACAACGACAATTTATGATGGAGTCAATTGGACAATTGGCCCAGACATTAGCAAGCCAAGCTGGTAGAAGGGAGTGAACCCCAACGTTGGATTTATTAGAAAAGTTTATGAGACAAGATCCACTTCGTGGGGGAAGTAGATCCGGAGAAAGCTGAGAACTGGATCAATGATATAGAGAAGCTTTTCAGGGCAATGAGTTGCCTAGCTGAGAGAAGAGTGGATCTGGCCACTTATAGCCTCATGGAAGAAGCAAAACACTAGTGGAGAGCCACACGAGAAATCAAATTCGAAGGAGAAAATGTTATTTCTTGGGAGGAGTTTCTAGAGACATTTAATGAGAGATATTTTCCAAAACATGTTCAGGAGAAGAAGCGGCACGGATTCTTGATGTTGAAACAGAATAAGCTGGCATTGACTGAGTACATCTCGAAGTTTAATAAGCTAGAGAAGTATTGTCCCGGAGTTTACAATACACCAGAGGAAAGGGTATCGAAGTTCACTTCAAGATTGATCCCTACACTCAAAACTAAGGTCAGGACAAGTAGACCCAATACGTTGGCAGAAGCAATTGAGTGTGCTACTGTCCTAGATGACCACCATCAAGAGTATATGCAAGAAATGGAGAAACATCGGAAGGGGAGTTGTAGTAATAACCATAATAACCAGTCAAAGAATAAATCATCTGGCAGAGACAGTACCAGAACATTTAAGAAGCAGAAGACTGACCACAACATTGATGGTAGAGGTAGTCAAGGAACATGCTCTCACTACCACAAGTTTCACCTTGGAAAAGAGTGCTATCTACGCACAAGTGCATGTCTCGCTTGTGGACAAAAGGGCCACTTTATCAGGGATTGCTCTAATAAGAGGAATGAAGACAATGGAGGAAGGAAGCCTAAAGGACAACAACGAAAAACTCAAGGGCGTGTGTTCACCCTTAATGCAAAGGAGGCAGAGGAAAACAACGAAGTGGTGACAGGTACCCTATTAGTTTCTGAGCATATAGCCAAAGTTCTTTTTGATTCTAGTGCAACACACTCTTTTATTTCATCAAGATTTGCTCAAATTTTAAATATTCTACCTGAGAAGTTAGGCTATACCTTGGATGTGTCAACCCCTTTGGGTGAAATAGCAGTTGTAGGACAATACTTTGGTGATATTCCTATTAAAATGAATGAGTGGAATTTCTCTACCAATTTGGTACCACTTCAGGTGACAGACTTTGATGACATCTTGGGAATGGATTGGTTGGCACAATACTATGCTAGTGTTCAATGTTGAGAGAAGAAGATTATCATCTCAGAACCTGGAAAACCAGTGGTAGTAATTAAAGGGGCTAAGCATGAGAAAGGTCGGAACTTGATCTCTACAATAAAAGTTCAGAGATTAATGTTGAAGGGTTGTCAGGCTTACCTGGCCAGTGTAGTTAAGATAGAGTTAACCCTTGCGAAGCTTGAGGACATCGAGGTAGTTAGAGAGTTTCCAGAAGTGTTTCCTGATGATCTTCCTGGATTACCTCCTAAATGGAAGATTGATTTTGTGATTGAATTAATGGAGGGAGCTACGCCGCAAACAAAGGCACCATACTAGATGACACCTGCGGAGTTGGAGGAATTAAAGAAACAGCTACAGGAATTGTTGGACAACGAATTTATTAGATCTAGTGTTTCACCATGGGAAGCACCGGTGTTATTTGTCAAAAAGAAAGATGGATCTTTAAGAATGTGTATTGACTACCGGATGTTAAATCAGATGATTGTGAAGAATAAATATCCTTTACCTCAAGTTGATGATTTATTTGATCAATTGAAGGGTGCTTCCGTGTTCTTAAAGATTGATCTTAGGTAAGGATACCATCAATTGAGAATTAGAGAAGAGGATATCCCTAAGACAACTTTCAGATCACGTTACGGGCACTATGAGTTTGTGGTCATGTCTTTTGGATTGACCAATGCTCCGACAGTATTTATGGATATGATGAATCGAGTGTTCAAGGATTTCCTAGAAAAGTTTGTAATTGTATTTGTAGATGATATTTTGGTATATTCTTTGGATGTAACGCCCCTCATTTTCCACAATAATTTAAAACAAATTAAATTACGGGAAAATTAAAGCCAAACAGTAAATATCTAACTACCAAGAACCTGTGTGTGCGGCTAGGAGACTTCAAACTATATGCACTACGCTAAACCTCTACATGTCTGCACCTGCAAACCAAAAACACGAGGGAAAACGTATGAGTGACAAAAGTCACCCAGTACGCATTCCACAAAAACCACGAAAAACAAAACTATAATCAATTTTCTTTTTAAATTCATTTCGCAAACTATTTTCTCAAAACCTCACAAACCAGGCTCACACCAGCCAACACCACTGTTGGGACACTACTAGCCCAAAACCACAAGTAAAGGTCCTCAATAACCAAAACCACACACAGTGAGTCGGGAAGCCAACGCTAGGCAACCTAACTCTGGCTACACGCAGTCCGTCAAGGAGCGACCATAGCGTTCTGCACTACCACGGTGAAGGCCACGTTTTTGAAAAGGTTTTCCAAAAAGAGAGTTTTGGAAAGAGAAAAGTACAAATTTGAAAATAGTTTTGGAAAGAGTTTTTCGGTGTTTTCTATTTGCGTTGGGGGCCGAGAGACTTAAGGCTGAGATTCGTCGAGTCTTGGAGGTATGATACTCCTTGACTGTCCTTTCGAGGCTAAGGTTGTGGTCTGCAGGTTAAGGTGTTTCGTGGCATGACGGGGAGGTATGATACTCTTGTTGTCGTTGTGAGCACTGAGGCTCGAGTGTTGTCGAGTGTGATGGTATGAGACTCCTTCCTAAGCACCATGTGGAAGGCACCGTGAGGAGGCGTACCCTATGGTAACTAGTGAGGATGGAACGCACGTCCCGTAGCTGGTAGCGTCCTGATAGACAAGACAACCTTCCCAAGGAGGGGTTGGCTCTTTGAGGGTTCTCCAGAGAGAGAGAATCACGGGATGGTGAACGCTCCTACACAGGGTGGTCGTCACTGTGGTAGTGCAGAACGTTGTGGTTGCTACTCAGTGGACTGCTTGTGGTCAGTGTTGTCTGCTTGGCACCGGGCAGTTCAACACACTATTTGTGCGGAGTCCTGGTTGGGAAAACCAGGCTCTGGGCCTATTTGAGGTCGTGGTTTTGGCGCCTATTGAGGTGCAGTGTTTGGGAGCAGTGGCTTTGTTGTTTTGGGAGCAGAAGCAGAGGCTCCGTGACTTGGTGTTGTGTTTGGATTCCAGAGGGGACCATGTTGTACAGAATAGAGTCTCTGTAGTTGTGCTTTTGGTGTTATTTTGGACTTGAGATGGCGAGAGTAGCTTTCTCGGGCATGCATAAACTGTTTTAAAAGTGCACGCATGTGGTTTTGAATGGTAAAAGAAAAGAATGGTTTTAAAGACACGGCTTTGTGATTTTGTGGCCTGCTAGGCAGTGGTAGATTGTCTTGTTTGGTGTTGCGGCATCCAAGAGAGATGTCAGTGCTTGTGTGCTGGGCGTCGGTAAATTGCCCTTTTGGTTTGTCGATATCCAGGTGTGATGCTTATGCTTGGTTGCCCTCGGTATAGGTTGTCGAGTTTGTAGGTGGAGTGCATGTTGGGTGACCGTTGAGTGGTCACTCACGTGTGCTTTGTTTTGTGTGTTTTTGACAGGTGCAGGATAGTAGCTATTGGTTGCTAGTGCATATAGGAGGAGTCACGCCACTACACATCAGGGATCCGGGTGAGTGTTAGTTTAGTTTATTTCTATTGTTTATTAGTTTTATTTCCTGTTGAGAGCACTTAGCCTTAGTTACATCATTAGTGTAATTGTTGGTTAATAATAAAGATAAAACAAATAATTAAATGAAAATTTATAGCTAGGTTTTTTAGTAGTGACTTGGGGGTCGTTACAGTTAGTATCATAACTTAGGTCCACCTAGGAGCACTAACCTAGGGATGTCTGGTAAAGTGACTCTGTAGAATTGCATATCATGCATTCCTGCACCTTGATTTTATTGATTTTCTTGATTTTCTTTGCTTGCAGTGTTGAGGAGTGTCTTTGGCTCTAGCTCTTGTTCAACGAGGATTGTATGCAAGGGACCACCAAGAATCTAGGAGTGACGGTCTGTATTCTTGATTGGAAAAGGACGTCGACTCCTTGTTGGAAGGATTCCTAGTGGTTAGATATCATGTGATCACTGATTTGGTGGAGCTACTTGAGAGATAGTAGTCGGGAGCGGAGCGCGAAGCGACATTCGCTCCTGTGGAGTGGTATGCTAGGATTCCTCAACTCTGTGGGGTATGGTGTGGTGCTGTCCACGAGTTTTACGTGGGTTAAGCACTGCGTTGCCCATGGGTGTGGTGGTGGTTGCTTTCTAGGTATGACTCTGTGCTAATTGGTAGGGTAGGAGGCCCTGTGGTGCGTGTGGTCAAACGAGTTGTGTTGCCTAGAGGTTGTTCACGTCTGTTGTGAGTCCTGGTCTACTTGGTGTGCTACACCTGCGTGGAGGCAGGGTGCTTGCTGAGGAGGTGCCTTGTTCCTTTGAGGGGGATTAGGCGACCTCCATTTGTTGACCAGAGGACGTGTTTCCTTTAAAGGGGTTAGCCACCACCTAGTGTTGGGCAGTTTGCTGTTTCGTTGTGGAGGGTTGGGTGCTGCAGTTGTCTGCCTCAGGTGTACCCTCCATAGTTGTTGCTGCTTCTTGTTTGTTTGTTTGTTGATGTTTGCTTATTTGTTTGTTTGCTGTTTGTTTTTGCTGGTGTTTGTTGTTGTTGGTGGTTTGTGGTCATCGTCAGTCGTCTGTCTGTTGTTGGTGGTGTTGGTGCGGGAGGATCCCTGCAGCTCCGTTCGCCTGTTGTCGCATCTAGGTGAAGTATGAGACTTTCCAGATGTGTGGTCGTTGTTGTCTTTGTGGTGGTTGCGGAGGATGCTTTGAGTTCCATCCTCCTATTGTCTTTGGGTGACTCAGTGGATCCCCAACTGTCTGTTGTGGTCTCTGGGTGACTCGGTGGGTCCCCAACTGTCTGTTGTAGTCTTTGGGTGACTCGGTGGGTCCCCAGCTGTCTTTGTGGTTTCTGGGTGACTCGGTGGGTCCCCAGCTATCTATTGTGGTTTCTGGGTGACTCAATGGGTCCCCAACTGTCTGTTGTAATTTCTAGGTGACTTGGTGGATCCCCAGTTGTCTGTTGTGGTTTCCGGCTGATTCGGTGGGTCCCCAGCTATCTGTTGTGGTCACTGGGTGACTCGATGGGTTCCCAGGAGTGTGTTGTTGTTTTGGAGTGGCTCTGGTGAGTTCCCTAAGTCTATTTTGTTCCTTCCAGATGCTTTATCTGAGGATGGGGTATCTAGAGGAGGGTAGTGCGCGTAGAGTCACGCATTGGTGTTGTGCGGCTGTGTCGCACATGTTGTTTGGGGCTTGGCCATGGAGTGGCATAGCCGATGTATTGTTTTGGGGTATCTTGTCGAGATACCTAGTGGTCTTGGTGGGTTGTGGTTCGAGTGGCTTTGTGTCATTTGGGCGGTGGTGATTTTTCTCCAGTATTTCCTTTAGGTGTCCTGTTGTTGATTTTCATGTTTGCTTGGAGGCCGAATGGCGTAGCGCTATCTGACCTATGGAGATCTTCTTTCTCCTGTGTTTGCTTTTGGGTTTTGGGTTTCTGCAGTAGAGATGGGGTGAGTCAAGTGGAGCTGGTTGCCCATCTCGTTTGGTGGCGTCGTTGGTCAAGCCGGTGGGTGTGATCCCACGTGTTTTCCTTCAGGTGGATGTTTCATGATTTGGGTGTAACTATTATTGAAGATCTAGCTGAGGCATCTTCGAGATAGTGGTACCATGGAGAAGTCTACCAGGAGGAGGAATGACTCGTGTTGGTTTAGACACTTCTGCTGGGAGTTGCTTTGGATTGAAGATCCATTTGAGTTTGACTCCTGAGTGGTCCTTACCATTGGTGTGGTTGTTTCACTGGAACAGTGACTTTTGTAGCCTTGGACTCTAGATTGTAGTATCTTTGACGTGAGCTTCACACTTAATAAGTGGTTTAAGTATATTTTAGCGGTCTCACGCCTAAACCTACAAGGCTGCCCTCGCAGCAAGCGGTAATGAGTCTACCAAATATCCTTTCGAGTTGGGATAAGTTCTTGTTGCCATGATGCAACGTGGTGTCTTGTGGTTCTTGTCAGTTGGAAGGATCACAGGAGGAACTGTCCACCCACGTGTTTGGTGTTGGCCACAGTGGAGGTTGTGCTCTGGATCCGGTGGAGTGTCGATCTAGGAAGCAGTTCCTAGAGACAGACAGCACATGGTTGGCTAGTCTGTCGGTGCACTCTAGATCCGTGAAGAGCTTTGTTATGTCTCAGTAGTCAGATATCTCTTGTACCTTGGATTAGAGGGGGTTTTCCAGGGTGATGAGAGTCGTTGCTGAGCACAATGTATGGAGTTCGATGGTTGATGACTAGGTTGTGCATCAGAGTGGCGTAGTGGAAGCGTAGCCAAAGCTGGTTGCACCTGGTCAATCCTGTGGTTGCGTGTCTCCAAGGGTGTTCTGGATGTTTCGTGACTCTAGGAGACACTGTTTTGGATTCTCTGGGTGGAGATTTTTGTACCCGGAAGGGATTTCACCCAAGATCTCAGTGGTGTTCGGACTCAAGGAGAGTTGAGTCCTTGGTGTCGACCTGGACCTAAGTAGGATGAAATGGCTCTATGAGGCGGAGATTTCTCCTACAGGTCGTGGATTTTGGGTGACATCGTTATGTTTTGGTCTGGGTTGTTCTAGTGATGTCCTAATTTTGGTGCCCTTAGTGTTTCGCCTAGAGAATTTCGGAGTAGAAATTCCTTTAAGGGAGTTAGGTTGTAACAACCCAGGTTTTAGGAGTGGTGCTTTGACCAGATAATTAAGGTGAAATTCAGGGGTGTTAGGTTTTAGGAGTCCCAATGCCTAATGTAAGACACATTCTCAGTAGTGTCTGACGCATAGATTATGGGTTTTTGGCCTTTTGGTGTGGTGTGGTTTTGGTGTTGTGCTGGCCCTCTTAGGAGTTTTGTGGTTTCTCTTTGGCCGTGGAGGTTTAGTGGCGGGTCCCTAGTGGCACGAGTCACGTGGACGTAGAAGGTCGCATGGTCTGGCTTCGTGCTTGTAGCTTCCTTTCCTACCCTTCTTTCTCTTTCCTTTCCTTCCTTTCTTTTCTTTCTTCTCTTCCCTGGGCCCCACCCCAAACCCTTCCTCCTCTTCTTCTTCTTCTTCTTCTCCTTCTCCTTCTACACATGGGAGAGGGAGAGAAAAGAGAGAGGGGAGGCAAGAGGGAGAGAGGGTTGAGAGAGAGGGAGAGGGAGATGGTGGGGAGGAGGAGATTGCAGTCGCCACCGCCGTGCCACCGTCGTCACGTGGAGGAGAGGAGCAGCTCGTGGCTGGAGGAGGAGCGTCGTCGTTCATCTCGCGTCGTCGTCCGTCTCGCGTCGTCGCGTCTTCGGTAGAGGTACGCACCCCGTAGATTTTATTTTGATTCCAAATTTGTACCATAGGTGTATGTTAGTGTGTTGGTAATTGTAGTGAATTTTATAGAATTTATTGTGCATTTGTGGGCCATTTATGGCCGTATTTATGGTTTAGGGTGAATAGTGTCCCCTTTGTGTTTTCTATTGTTTTCTCGAGATCCGCTTGATGGATCTCAGTGTTGTTTGTCTAGTTTGGAAGATCTCGTTGAGATCTTCATTTTGATATATTATTTGCATGGTTTGGATTAGTGGTTTGCAGGATTGGACTTTGGGTCCCATTTTAGGTTGCCTTGCAGTCGCCTGGTTCGACATGCCGAATTATTTCGGTATACCGTTTTTTTATTGCAGATTGTTCCCTCGACCCTTGGTTCAGTCGACCGAATTTACTCGGTCTGTCGTTCTGGGAGTCTTGGGTGTTGACAATTTTTTTGGTTCGATCGACCGAACGTTTTTGGTCTGCTGAATCAAGGGTTTTCGGTCGACCGAGTGGTTTTTTGGTCTGCCGATCTGGTGCCCTGAGCCCAGGTTCGGTCGACCGTTCCATTTCGGTCTGCTGATCCAGGTCCTGATCCTGCATTAAGATATTTTATGTTTTGATTAGTATGTGTGTGTGTGTGTATAAATCTTGGGGAGATAAATATAATGGCATGAATGATTAGGATAATCATTAGAATGGTCTAGGGTTTTCATAAAATGAATTAGCAAGATTCCAACTGGGGTATGGGTAGGATAAAAGATGAAATGATTTAGAAATATTAGATTCTTTCCCTAGATGGTTTAGACTAGACTTTAAGGATAATGATAGTGTCCCTAGGTCTAGGATTTGTGTGGTTTTGTGTACAGTGCACTGAATGGAGTATTTAGTGGCACTGTTCCAGGTGTTTGAGTCGATCTGGCTGTGCTCCTGAGGGACACGAGCCAATAGGTGTCTTACACTTGGCGCCAGAGCGTGTGAGTTCTAGTTGTGTTTGCTTTACTGTTGGTGTTTTCTTGTGTTGTGGTCGTGGGTTGAGCGTAGTGCTCGTGAACCTAGACACTCCCAAGGTGCTTTTGCTTGGGCCTGACAGGAGAGCTGTCTAGGCTATGCTTTGTTTGTGGTTTCTCGGCCTTTGGTTTCCATGTCGCTATTGGGCACAATGTTGCTTGAGTTTTAAAGGATATTTAAGGGTTTTTGAAAAGGTTTTCTAAAAAGAGAGTTTTGGAAAGAGAAAAGTACAAATTTGAAAATGGTTTTGGAAAGAGTTTTCTGGTGTTTTCTATTTACGTTGGGGGTCGAGAGACTTGAGGCTGAGATTCGTCGAGTCTTGGAGGTATGATATTCCTTGACTGTCGTTTCGAGGCTAAGGGTTGTAGTCCGCGGCTTAAAGTGTTTCGTGGCATGACGGGGAGGTATGATACTCCTACTGTCGCTGTGAGCACTAAGGCTTGAGTGTTGTCAGGTGTGAAGGTATGATACTCCTTCCTAAACACCATGTGGAGGGCGCTTTGAGGAGGCGTACCTTGTGGTGGCCAGTGCGGATGGGAAGCGCGTCTCGTAACTAGTAGCGTCCTAAGAGACAGGACAGCCTTCCCAAGGAGGGGTTGACTCTTTGAGGGTTCTCCAGAGAGAGAGAATCACGAGATGATGAACGCTCTTACACAGGGTGGCCGTCACCATGGCGGTGCAGAACGTCGTAGTCGCTCCTCGGTAGACTGCTTGTGGCCAATGTTGTCTGCTTAGTGCCAAGCAGTTCAACACACTGTTTGTGCTTGTGTTTGTACAGAGTCCTGGTTGGGAAAATCAGGCTCTAGGCCTATTAGAGGTCGTGGTTTTAGCGCCTGTTGAGGCACAGTGTTTGGGAGCAGTGGCTCCGTTATTTTGGGAGTAGAGGCTCTGTGGCTTGGTGTTGTGTTTGGGTCCAGAGGGAACCATGTTATACAGAGTAAAGTCTCTGTAGTTGTGCTTTTGGTGTTGTTTTGGGCTTGAGATGGCGAGAGTAGCTTTCTCGGACATGCATAAAAGGTTTTAAAAGTACACACATGTGGTTTTAAAAGGTAAAAGAAGAGAATAGTTTTAAAGGCATGGCTTTGTAATTTTGTGGCCTGCTAGGCAATGGTAGACTGTTTGGTTTGGTGTTGCGGCATTCGAGAGGGATGTCAGTACTTATGTGCTGGGAGTCGGTAAATTGCCCTTTTGGTTTGTCGACATCTAGGTATGATGCCTGTGCTTGGTTGCCCTCCACATAAGTTGTCGAGTTTGTAGGTGGGGTGCGTGCTGGGTGACCATTGAGTGGTCACTCACGTGTGCTTTGTTTTGTGTGTTTTTGGTAGGTGCAAGATAGTAACTGTTGGTTACTAGTGCATATAGGAGGAGTCACGCCACCACACATCAGGGATCTAGGTGAGTGTTATTTTAGTTTATTTTTATTATTTATTAGTTTTATTTCCTGTTAAGAGCACTTAACCTTAGTTACATCATTAGTGTCATTGTTGGTTAATAATAAAGATAAAACAAATAATTAAATTAAAATTTGTAATTAAGTTTTTTTAGTAGCGACTTGAAGATCATTACAAGAAAACCGCGTTATGCCAGCTGTGAATGGTTTAAGGGATCCACTAAATGATTGAAAGAAAATGAGAGTAAAAGTATAGAAATTTGACCATTTTGCTTTAAATTTGTGTTAGACTAGAAATCACATGCATACTAAGTTTTCTTAAATTCATTCCGTATTATTGTTTAATACAAGTAATTAGTAACATTCTTGAGATCTTGCATAACATAACTTAACTTAACCACATACACATGAAACTCAAGATATTGTAGTTTAGTACCTTCTTCTTTATTATCATGTAATAACTTTCTAATAAACTAAGTTCAACAATAATATAGATATTTTATCTTAACCTTGTTATTCTCCTTTAGTAGTACATTAACTTTCCATTGTAAAATATGTCAATGTACCATCTGTCCAAACGATAGGTTAGAAGAGACGGTAGCAAAATACAAGGAATTACGAATGAGCAAGAATAACTCATGGCTTAGCAAATGATATTTATTCACATCTTAGTTTTCACATTTTGTAATTATTGTTTTTCTCACTAAAAATGAAACATTAATTGTTTTTTCCTTATTATGGATGAAAAGTTTATGAATTATTCTATAACTTTTATATTTTGAGTTTTCCCTGAATTTGCTTCTTTTTTTCTCAAGACGTAACATTTCCTTACATATATAATAGGTAATATTGCTCCCTCTTAGGATGCCATTACTTGAGTAAAACCTGTTATGTTGTTCCAAAAAGAAGTGAATGTACATAATGATGTCATGCGTATCACATGGTTGTCACATCCTTCAAAGACGGATATCATATTACAATATAACAATGACGTTCATTAAGGTATATGATTGGTTTGTGATTATCTGGAGGCTGGAAAATGCAAATAACAACAACCTGTACTTGTTTTTCTATATCAAAGAGGTTTGCTACTAATATCACAACAAGTTGACCTGAAACAAAATAGACATAGAAGATAAATAATATCTATACGTCGGAGAAAGGGATACTATATTTCAAAGTAGTATAGGTGTATACTTGTTGCTGTTCATGCTTACCTGAAGCATGTCGTTTTTACGCATATGTTGGGAAAGAACTTCGAGAAAAATGAACTCTTTGTTCTCACAACAAGAAAGTACAAACCATAACAAGGTAGGTGGACCAGAGATATAGCTAAATACCTGCAAATTTGTTAACTGAATTATGATCCATGGCATAGTAGAACAGGTAGTGAGTAAAAAGGGAAGAAGTTGACAATTACCATAATGGTGCCCAAGGAGAAGCAAGCTCCATGAAAGAATATGGCCACCTGCAATAGTGAATAAGAGACATTTAAGTCACGCCCCATATCTAATGGCACTCGTAAACCAACACGATGTACACATTCCAAGAATGGACCCACATTTTCCTCTTTTTTTATTCTACTAGTGGACCAAACCACCGAATATATAAATAATGTCCACAAATATATTCAATCATAAATATGGAGTGGGTGATATAGACAAATAATAAGTACTCATTTACTCCTAAAAGAAAAGATCTGGAGTATTGGTTCTCGGGGGCTGTAAGATGGATAGCCGATGCGTGGATCAGCACATGCAGCTAAAATATCATCAATTTTGGATAGTTAGATCTCATGTAATGCAAATTTCAAGTGTCAGTTTCAGTTTCAACTTTACAGTAGCTGGTTATAATAGCACGAATGCTCAAATGGATGAGCAGTGCTAACTAACAAAAATTGAGTCATATAGATGGTTCATCTTAAGTCACATTTAAATCTCCGATAAGTCTTCTATTAACATCCAGAAGCTGGATTAAATAGTCACAACTGCAACTGTATATTGTTTCTTGATGTGAACATCAATTTCTAGTAACCTGTTACTTTTTTTTTGTTTTTAAGCTCTTCAAAATGGATTTTCTTACCATGAAACACCACAGGCATGTAGAATCCATTGAAAAAGTCCATAAGCACATGTCCAAATGAGAAAATATGCCATTCGGAAGAAAGGAAATGGCTGAAAATATGAGTTGATGTTATTAGGTAAACACAGAAAAAGAAATTATTATTTTTTTATCTAATGGTAGCAAAACTCACCAGGCTGTTCAGAGAAGTGTCCAGGAGAAGGAACATGATGTTAAGACTGTGCATGCATCCCTCATACTGTGAACACATAGGACATCAGCAAATAGTTCCAAAGTAAACATCATGGACAATGTTATGGAAACATAATAGCAGACATTCATTAGAAAATTGTTCTTCGATCTCGGAGTGCAGCCACTTGGTCTCGTAAACTACTAGGGACACTTTCTCAAACAAAAGATATAGTCAGAGCTTGTGGATCACCATGATAGGGTGCATATTGTTTGGTCCTAAACCAAATTGAACCATTTTTTGAGCTTTTTTGTATTTTTTCATAACAAACAACTTTATTTGTTTGAAAAACTTAGAATCCATAAGAGATGGTTCATTTTCATGTAGAAGGGTTGTTTTAGCAAAAGCAAACCGAACCAATCTATTGGTATATAATCTTATGCAGCTTCTGTACATGTGTTTTAATAGAAATTCATCACATAATCAAAATGATATCAAATTTTTTTACTGAACTCCCTTGTTTGCTTTAATTTCTTTTTGATTTCTATAATAATTTTACCATCCGAATGAATATTTTCCAAAAGTAAACATAATTATTTATGCATTGTTTTTTATGAAAGTAGAAATCATGAACTGAACAGAACAAAATGGAAACTGAATGGCTTGGTTTGTGTTGGCTCAATTTCAACATTTAAATTGTTGGCTTGTTAGAAAAATATTACAAACTGCTCAATATTGTTTGGAAAGTGATTTTGCCATTAGGTGGTGCACTAGGTAGCATAGACACTTCCATGGGACCGAGAATGTTGATGCAACAATTCTTGAAAAAATAGGAAACAAACATGGCAGGGGCATTATTGAAAATCAGGAGCACGTAAGATAATAAGATGAGCACACAAATATGAATAGAAGCAAATATATCAAAGAATGACCTATAACTGAAAAAGGAGGTGTCCAAATGTTGCACAAGATTCATCAAAGACAAAGTGTTGCAACACATGTTGAAGACACCCTGAAAGATTCTCTTTTTTCTTCGATTGGAAGACACATTGCATGAGGTGTCAGAAATGCATCCTAGAGGTATCCAAGAAGTGTTTCTGTGTCTTAGTGTCCAACACAAATCAAACACAGACACGACAACCATCAAGAACTGTCTGTGCTTTTTTTAATCACCTTCTTGCACCCTTTACCCCATCAACTACACACACTGCATGACACATGGAAATTTATAATTTAGAGTATTTCAGGGCGAAATCCTCAAGGCATGACTTGTCAATAAATTAGGCATGACTTGTCAATAAATTATGTAATACTACAACCTAATGATGCAGGTCTTCCTGCATCTAAATCCAAAATGTCTCAGCACCTCCAATCTGTTCATTCCAGCTTAAGTTATATACAAAACTTTAGAGGCATTATTGATGTTGCTTCTGGTTTAGAAGGAGAGAACTATTACTAAAACTCAATTTTCATCCATTGTGGCCCCATCGCAATGCGGTCCCACACACAGGAACCAACCCCCCTGGTATCTGGTGGTTCAACCACACCAGATCAAAGTCCTATAACTTATTTATCATCAGCATGCAGAAGGATGGTCAAAAAATTTGCTTGTCCTTTGGGAGATCAAGACCGTTTTGGTATAAATATGGGCAACTTTTACGAGGAATGACTAAGCAAGAATTGACATGGACAGAAGTTGGATTCAATAGCCAAGGTTTTATGACATACTGCTGTATTTCATGCGGTGTTGGGTAATTTCTGCATGTCAAGGTTCCGAGGTTTTCTCTTTGTTCTTCTCTTCCATTTTTGCATAGTCAGTTTTAGATAATTTTTCATGACATTGTCAGCTGCTTTTCACCATTTTTCCTTTCATTTTGTAGTTGTAGGATCTAGTTTAGCCAAAGTGAGCCACTTTGTCGCCTCAGGTGAGGTGGGTGGGTGGGATTCTTTTTTTTGTGGTGGTTGGGGGTGTGGCATTGTTGAGGCACCTAGGTTCAATCAGGCTCCTGATTGCCTTGCCTGCCTCATCGTCTTTTTCTAAGTGTTTTGTTCCTCCTTTGGTGTTTTTTTACTTTATTTTCTTCTTCTATTTTGGTTCCTTTACTCCTCTTTTCTTATTCTCAGTTTCTTCTCTTATTCCTCTCTATTCTCTTTCTTTCTCTTCCTCTTTATTCTTTTCTTGTGGTCTTCCATGGTGTTCTCTTCTTTGTCATCTTCTCAACTTTGCAGTTCACTACACGCACAGAGACATATTCATGTTTTCTTATTATAAGATCTAGGATTGTGCCAGAGACAATGTATTTTGATAATGAGAATGAGTATCACTATATCAATGTTTGTGCTCTGGAATTTAATTTCCTTGTGATTATGGAAATGTTTATGGGTGATTGACTTGTATTTGTGAATATTTTTCATGATTTGGGCTTTTATTTTCTCTCTAGCTATGTTCAGTAATGGTCAAGCAAATGATATAGGCAAACCTAGTAAGCGAGCCTTGTAGGCGCAAGTGACTAGCAAGCACTGTAGACGTGGGTTAGCGACGCGAGTTGCTGGCATGCAGTCTAAACAATGAATATCAAAAAAAAAAAATGAACGCAACCTGACTCCCTCTGCGCCCGTTCCCTCCGTTTTTCCCTTTGATCCGCCACGTGATGTCCTACGCTGCCTCGTCCCGAGAATCCCTGTGATTAGGGGTGTGTGTATAGGTGTTTAAAACACTCAGTTGCTGCGTTGGGGAGAACCAGGGAATGAGAGGGAGAGTTGCAGAAAGAAGGAAGAACTGAAGGTAAACGGGAAGAGAGTTCGCCGGAGTCCTGTCGATGTGTGGTCCACTGCCGAAAGTGAGGGCTGACCGCTGGGAAGGAGGAGACGCCCGGAGAGCTCGCCGAAGATCGTCGAAAGCTTGTCGGCGAAGAGAAATCATCGGCAAACTCCACTATGTACACTCTCCCATCGTTTCCTTTATGACATTATGCTCAAAATTGATTTAAAAAAAACATAAAAGAGCATACTTAGGATCGTTACATGAACAAGTTAACATGAAATAGATGAAAAATCAATGTTATCATGCCTGTGTTGGGGTTTTGAGGATTTTTGAGAACTATCTCATTTAAACCATGAATTTTAGTGAAAAGGGATGAAAAGATATGTTAACCCAT
This sequence comes from Posidonia australis, assembly GCA_024699735.1. Taxonomy (NCBI): domain Eukaryota; kingdom Viridiplantae; phylum Streptophyta; class Magnoliopsida; order Alismatales; family Posidoniaceae; genus Posidonia; species Posidonia australis. The sequence continues at coordinate 6,695 of JAMKQA010047319.1, read as the reverse complement.
GCTCTAGATCTATAGATATGCCTTGTTATATGTTATACATGCTTTGTAGATTTTTGAGGAATTTTTGGAGATTTTTCAGTGGTTTTAACAAGCTCTGTGTTTCTGAGTTTTTTCTACAAAACGATTAGCATGACTGGTAGGAGAGTACTACCGACACAAGCCTTTGGCACGACTGTCACAAATGCCTTTGACGTAAAGATGCTGTGCAAGTGTCCGGTGTGAAATGCCGATGCAAGTCGCTATTTTCAAAAGATATAGATGAACTGTTTCCAGTGATTTTCTTGAGAATAAAATGTTATTAAATGCTTGAGAAATGGATATGTAATGTTTCTTGTGATAGTAAATTCCTCAATTGGGTAGGAAATACTTAAAAGTGAATTTTGATGATAATGTGGTTTTGAGAGATTTTAAAAGAGATGTATAAGTTTTAAAAGAAATTGTCGAGATTTGTAGAAACCAAATTTAGACCAACTGACTATACCAACAAAGGGTACCTCTAAGTAGTCGGGAACGTATCATAAACTGTAGTTGTCAAATTTGGTCTGAAGAGTAAGCCTCACAACTGTGTAGTGTTTTAGAACTCGAGGTATGGTAGACTTGAACTATCCTCAGTGCCAATACTAGTCGGATTTAGGATTAGAGTCTTCAACTGCTGGGCACTCAGGGATGTCGTGAAGATGCACTTCGTTCATACCTTTGTGGTACTGTGAGGTTGTGGTCAGGGTGGTTGAACTCCTACGCAGGGTGGTCTATCGTAGCATTGCAGTAAGGTAGAGATTGGAGCCTCGCCAACTGTTTGTAACCAAGTCAGTCACTTGTAGCCAGGGAAATACGACAAGTTTTGTTGAGACTGTGTGGTAATAAGTTAGAATCAAACTATGATTTTGCTTGTGAGTCAGATTCTAGTTGAGTTGAAACTGGTAATTTTGAACTAATTTTTCAGTCGTGATTTTATCGTGATTTGTGATATGAAATAAATTATGTTTTGGCTGAATTCTAGTCAAGGATTTTGCCTCTAAAGATACATAAAAAGTGATTTATAAAGATACATGGAATTTCAAAGAAAAATAGTAAAAAGGGTTTGATACAAGAAAGTATGATTTTTAAATGGATTTCCGGATTACATGTTGGCTTTTTAATTTTGGTGTTTTCTTCGCGACATCAGTAACCCTTTAGGCATTTTATCGTATTTTTGATTTTAGAACGCGCACTGGGTGATGTCATTCACATGTGTTTGTCTGTGTTTTGTTTTAGATGCATAGTTGCGCGTGCAACCTAGTTCAGATGCATAGTTGAGTGTAAAACCTAATTCTAAGACATATTTCGAAGCCACTTAACTGTACACAGGTTTGGATAACTTATTTAAATTATTTAATTGTTAATAATTACTTGTTCTAGATTAATAAATAGTTTAGATAGTATTGGTACTGTTGTGTAGCACTAGGACATTATAGAGTAGTATCAATGCTTAAATTTACTAAACGCACCAGCTTAAGGTATTCGACTTGTGGCTTCCTTAAAACTGCACAATAGTAAATGAATGCATCTAACTTGTTTAATTTGTAGTGGCAGCAATATGCCGTTTAAAGATCGTGGCAGAGGTAAGACTCTCACAGCAAGTTTTGACATGGAACAGTGTAATGACTAGGGAGGTATTCGATGAAAGTTGAGCCATATGATGCATGATTTCGCCCAGACATTCAACAAAGAAAACACAAATGAGACCAAAGCAGACCAGTAGCTCAAGTAGTTTCGCCAAATGAGTACGCCAGCATTTGACAACTTAAGCAAGCCAGAAGAATATGAAGCATGCCTGCTGGAGGTGGAGTAGATTCTATAGGACATGGAGAAGATTCTTACTTGTTCTATAAGACATACCCGTAGTTTGAGAGTACCATGATGTCTTTCCAAAGGACTTGTTTGGGATGTTGCCACACATAAAGGTTGAATTTCACATTGATTTGGTGTCAGAATCTAGTTTCATCTCAAAGACCCCATACAAGATGGCACCAGCAGAGCTTAGGGAGCTCAGTAGTCAGTTGTAGGAGTTGTTGGATAAAGTTCATTAGAGCAATCATTTCTTCCAGAGGTACACCTATGCTATTCATCAAAAAAAATGATGGTTCGCTCCGCCTCTGTATAGACTACCGGATCTTGAATCAAATCACCGTGAAGAATAAATACCCTCTGTCCAAGATAGATGATTTGTTTGACCAGCTGCAATGGACCCTAGTCTTTTCAAATATTGATTTGTGATCAGACTATCATCAGCTTTGAATATGGGAAACTGATGTGCATAAGACGTCTTATCGAATCCAATATGGTTATTATGAGTTTCTAGTCATGCCATTTAGTTGGACAAATGTACCAGTTGTTTTTATGGACTTAATGAATAGAGTATTCAAATTTTACCTAAACTAGTTTGTAGTGATGCTCTTGGATGACGTGCTGGTATACTCCCCTGATATAGAGACCCATCATATGCATTTGAGGACTGTGCTCATGACACTGAGACAACACCAGTTATATGCAAAGTTCTCAAAATACGAGTTTTGACTAGAAAAAGTCACATTTCTTGACCACATCATTTCCAAATAAAACATTAAAATGGATTCAGCCAAAGTGAAAATAGTCAGCAACTAGGTCAGGTCCAAAACTGTGATAGAAATAAGAAACTTCTTGGACTTGGCAGGATATTACAGAAGATTATCTAAGACTTCTTCAAGATTACAACACCGTTGACTAAACTCACGCAGAAGGATGTACCATTTGTTTGGGAATGGTAATTTTAAAAAAAAATTCAACTAGTTAAAAGCTCGTCTAGTTATATCTCCAGTCTTGACTTTGCCTTCTGGGAGTGATGATTTCACAATGTACAGTGACGTATGTCAGACCAAATTGGGATGTGTGTTAATGTAACATGGGAGAGTGGTGGCGAATGCTTCACGTCAATTGAAGGATCACGAGAGAAATTAACCCACCCATGATCTCGATATGACAATTGTGATTTTTGCCCTAAAGATTTGAAGACACTATTTGTATGATGGGCAATTCGAGGTATTCATAAATCACCAAAGCTTGAAATATAACTTCACACAGAGAGATTTAAATTTGAAGCAGCAGAGATGGGTATAATACCTCAAGGACTACAACTTCAACCTGTCCTACCATCCTAAGAAGGCTAATGTAGTCGTTGATGCTCTGAGACACACTCACACTATAACCAATCTAATGGTCAAAGAATGACATCTACTGGAAGGATTGGTTAAGTACATACCTAAAAGACAGACTCAAAGACTTACTGGAGTTTAGGTAGCGAATCTGTCTATGCGTCTAAAAATGTTAAAAGCGATTGTAGCTGTTCAGCAACTGGACGCGTTTGTACAGGAAATTTGGATGAGAGAGACGCCTCACTTTTTTGTTGATGTAGATGGAGGATTCAGGTATGACCTGCACCTGTATGTCCTTCAGATAGAGAAAGTTAAGCCAAAACTATTGAATGAAGCTCATCGGTCCAAATATACAATTCATTTAAGAAGCACTAAAATGTATAAAAATTTGAAGAGGAATTTCTGATGGTCTGGGATGAAGAAAGAGATTGTTGAACACGTAGTGTGCTTTACAACTTGCTAGATGATCAAGATTAAGCACCAGAAACCCGAAGAAATCTTACAACATCTAGATATTCCAGTCTAAAAATGGAAACATGTATCGATGGACTTTGTGATAGGATTACCTAAAACAAGAAGGAAGAATGACTCAACATGGGTGATTGTGGATCAACTTACAAAGTCAGTACATTCCCTACCTAGACTAGTGAATCTCTCACTATTACAATTGGTAGAATTGTACGTGTCTGAGATAGTTCGACTACATGAAATTCTAGTGTCGGTCGTTTCTAACAAAGACACCCGATTTACATCGAGATTCTGAAAAACGTTGCAGGAGGCATTTGACACAGTGTTGAATTTCAACACCACTTTCTATCCTTAGATAGACGAGCAAACAGAGACTGAAAGATATGTTGGAGACCTGCGCTTTGGACTTCAAAGGAAACTAGGAAGATCATTTTCCACTCATTGAAGTCGCCTACAATAACAATTATCATTCCACCATCGAAATTGCACTATATGAGGCTATGTCCAGAAGACCCTATAGGACACCTACACCCTGGAATGAAGTGGGCAAACGGTAGCTTGTGGGTCCAAAAATTGTATAGCAGTATACTGATAAAGTGGACTTGATCAAGAAGAGGCTAGTAGCTGCTCAAAGTAGGCAAAAAAGTTACGCAGACTAGATAAAGAGACCTTTAGAATTCAAGATAAGAGACTCTGTATGCCTAAAGGTATCACTTACTAGAGTGATGAGATTTGAAAAGTGAAGGAAGTTGAATCCTCACTACATTAGATCCTGCAGGATTTTTCCAAAACGGTCAGGAAAGTTACCTACAAGCTGAATTTACCTCCGAACCTGTCAAGCATGTATAGTGTGTTCTAGTCTCGATGCTAAGAAAGTGCTTGGTCGATGCCTCATTGGTGATCCCAATTCAACAAGAGAATTGCATGAGGATCTGTCAATAGTGGAGGACGCGGTTTGAATACTTGATAGAAAGGAATAAATCCTTAGGAACAAAGTAATTCCTCGTGTCCTAGTTCAGTGGCAGTACCATGGCACGAAAGAGGCTACCAGAGAGCGCAAGGTGTAGACATGGAAATCAGGTCGAGCTGGCCCTAGGCCAGGCGGCCCAGCCCAAGCATGACATGGCCCAAGCCCGACAATCCCATCCGTGGGTCGGGTCGGGCCAAGCCTGCTGTGGGCCGTGCTGGGCCTAGGGGTCAAGTCCGCAAAGACCCGTTTACTAGGCCCAATTTGGCCCGTGAAATAGCCTCGGCCAGGCCGGACCAAGCCAGGCCTGGCCGGCCCCCCTGCAAATTTTTTTTTAAAAAAAAAAGCCTTGCCCATTACAAAAAACACAGGGCTGAGCTCAGCCCGGTCAATGTAAAAAATATATATATATATGAAAACACAGTGTCAGGTTGAGCCCGACTAGTTAAAAAAAGACAAAAAAAAACAAAGAAAACACAGGGCCAGGCTCATCCCTTTTAAAAAATAATAATAATAAAGACAGGCAATGGTCCAAATGACCGTTGCAAATGGTCCTTGCCAAACAGCTAAATTTGCAATGGTCATTTGATTTAATTTTTTTTTTTAAACTAAAAACCCCACTTCATTTAACTTATAAATACCCCCCTACTCCATTCATTTTTCTTCACAACTCAATCTTCTCTTCTCCAATACAACTTTCTCCCAACGTTCAAGTGAGGATTTCGCTGTTTGGTTTTGAATTCAGCCTCGTCTTCTACTCTTCAGTCTCCACGCGACACCAGTTGAGTCAGCAACATCAAAATTTCTCTACTTCTAATCCCTCCAAATTCTTTACTTCTAGTCCCTCCATTTTTGGGTTTTGTTTTTTATGGGTTAAAAATTTTATTATTTTATATTCATTTTTTATATTAAAATGAAAAATATTAGTAATATTGGTAGCCATGACTATATCCCTAGTATGGAGTCAGATCAACCTCAGTTTACCCCAACACAGACTACACAGTCCACAGCCATTAAAAAACCTAGGAAACAAAGTTCTTAGGTTTGAAAGCATGTTACAATAAACCCTGTAAATCAAACTAGGTATTATTATAATACCACATGCACATGTCCTAGAGGAGGAGGTGTAGGTCATATATCTAAACATTTACAAAAATGTATACCCAAACATAATAAAGATGACAACACAGATTTAGAAAAATCGAAATTACAAGTAGGATCTAGTGGTATAATTAATTGGAAATATAATATAGAAGAAGTTAAGGAAGGAATAACTAAATTTCTAGTAAATAACGAACAACCATTTTTTTTTTCAGAAAATAAAAAATTTCAGAAAATAAAAATTTTGAATCATGTATGCAAAATTATTTAAATCCACAGTTTAAAAAATTCCTAGAAATACAACAAGAAATATAATTTATACGACATTTAAAAAAGATAAAAAAGATTTAATTGGAATATTTTTTAGTTTATTATGTAAAATATCATTAACATGTGATGTTTGAACTGGTCCAAATAATTTTCCATATTTATGTTTAACTGCATATTTGATATACATAGAATGGAATTTACAAAAAAGATTAATTATTTTTAAAATTTTTGATCATCCACATATTGGTAAAGCTATATCAAATATGATAGAAGATATTACTAAAGAATATAATATATTTTTTAAAATAAATACAATATTATTTGATAATACATCTAATAATAATGTTGCAATAGAATTATTAAGAAGAAATATAAAACCAATATTAAATGGTGAATTATTTCATTGTAGGTGTTGTCACATCTTAAAGTTAATTGCACAAGATGGTATAGAATGCATTAGACCTTATATAGAAAATATAAGAAAAACTATTTTATTTATTCAAACATTAACTAAAAGATATCAAGAATTTAGACATGTATGTGTACAAAATGGTTTAAAACCTAGAAAATTTAAGTTAGATGTTCTAACATAAATGGAATTCAACTTATGATATGTTAAGTTCATGTATATCTTATAATCATATAATTACAGGATTTTATAATGTAAAATCTAATGATTTTTTAAATGATGAAGATTGACAAAATTCTAATATAATTCA
>JAMKQA010047318.1:0-21287 GCA_024699735.1 Posidonia australis | reverse complement strand
AACTGTAATTTTGCAAAACATAGGGGCCTTTCTGCAATTTTCCCCATCAGATGCAATTGGCATGCTGAATCACCGCTATATTGCAGGGCTCGATGATCTGTGACTCTTGTCTGCTTTATGCAAGTCTCACACGACTTTGTGGACTAAACTGTAATTTTGCAAAACATAGTAGCAGAATGGGGGGCATGAGGGACCAACATGTGTCCCCTACGCATGGCGGTGGCATGTATCCCTAGTATGCCCCTCACTACAGTTCTACAGAGAATTGTAGTGGGGTTCTCTTGAGACATTAAGGCGTACTTTTATGGTTTTTTGCGTGTGATTATGCATAAAGTTTGGTGCATTATTGTATGTAGAGTTTTGTGATTTTGTAAAGTCATTTAGAAAAGTATTTTCGAAAATGGTTTTCAAAGATATTTATGAAAAAAAATAAATACATAAGTTTTGCAAAAATTTTTGGAAAATGATTTTCCTTGGTTTTCTTATGGAATCAAAAGGGTCGTAGGATTACTGATATCTTTGGAAGATCTAGTACGAGTTTGAGGTTGAGAATTCAAGGTTTTCTTGTGTAACAAAAAGGACTGTAGTGCCATACTAAAAGTTCAGGGACAACTAATACCTTTGGTGGGTCATGTACAAGTCCGAGGTTGTGGTTCCGAGCTGTGCTAGCAAGGATTAGGGGTTAGAATCCCTAGGTGGCCTGGGCATAGTACTGTGCTAGCAAGGGTCACAGGAAAGAGTCCTTCGATGGCTTGGGCATTGAAGACGTTGAGAGGACGTATCCTATGTTTGTCCTAAAGTGAACCTGTTGAGGGTTCTTATAGTAGAAACCTAGGGAAGAGAGCTCCTACATAGGGTGACTCTGCTGCGACAGTGTAGTGTGCTTCGACGGCTGTTTGTGGGTTGGACAGTTACTTCTGGCCAAAGTAACATGACAGGTTTTATACTGTGTGTGTGATTTGTGGTTTTCCAACTAATGATTTAGGTTTTCAAAATCTAGTTTAGAGGAGACCATAGTTTTTGAAAGGTAGTTTTGTATTGGTTTTGGACTTGATTTAGCAATAGAGTAATCATTCCAAGTGTGCATAAAGAAATTTCAAAAATGCATGTGTTTTGAAAGGAAAAGGGAAAATAATTTTAAAAGGCATATTTTTAAAAAGGATTTTGTACTAGATTACAATAGAGTTTTGCAACTTTTAGTGCCTTTCAAGTTTTAGACTCGGTGATGTCGAGAGGGGCGACCATGTGGCTTTGAGAGCTAAGTGCTAGTGACTTTAGTTCTAGTTTGTTGTTTGATAGTTGGTAGGGTTGTACTGGGTGACTATTATATGTCACTCATGTATGTTTTTTTGTAATTTTCTTGTAGGTGTAGATATTAGTGATGTAATCTAATCTAGTGCATATAGTTAGAGTCACATAACCACACACCATAGGTTCTGAGTAATGTTAGGTTTTGTTGAGTTTTGTTTCAATTTATTTATTTAAATTTCCAACATTTTATTGAGTTATTTATTTAATGATAACTCTAGGCGAGATAGGATGTTAAATTGTGACGTTGGAGGCATTACAAGAGTGATTTTGTAAACAAATTTGCTAGATTCTTGTTTGATTGGATTTGCTTGACGTTAATTTTACCATTCTTTTGGAGTTCATGTACATAGAAAATTTTCAAAGAGATTTGCTTTGTCCTGTCACTTTTAATAAAGCCTCCCTGGAGTTGTATTATGCATGGAGCATTATCCTCATATATTATTGTTGAATTTTCTTTGAAAGTCTTTAGCTTACTTGTAATTTAGATATGTTGTATAACTTGTCTAAGCCAAAAGCATTCCCAACTTGCCTTGTAAGTAACAAGTATTTCAAAATGGTAGGATGAAGTTGCTATCATTGTCTATTTTACTGATATCCATGAGATAACACTATCGCCACATGTGAAAATGTATCATGTCTATGATCTTCCTTTGTAGGAGTTAGACAAATATTCTACATCTACATAGTTAACAAGTGATAAAAAGGATTCTTTCAGATAAAATAGTTTCATGTCGATTGTCCATTAGATATAGCGTAATATATGCTTAACTCTTTTCTAATATCATTCAGTGGAAGTAGAGCTACATCTAGTTAATAGATTCACTGCAAATGTAATGTTGAGTTATGTACAATTTGCCATATATGCAAGTGCATCAATTACACTTAGATATGAGACTTTAGACCTTAAGATCTCCTTCTCCTCTTCTGGAGGACGAAAAGGATTCTTCTCCCTATTTAGTGATCTAATAATCATGGGTGTGTTTAGTGGATGACACTTTCCTATATGAAAATTCTTTAGGATTTTATTTGTATATATCGATAGATATACCAGTATACCATGTGGTAAGTGTTCAATTTGTAGATTAAGGTTGTATTTAGAAACATTTTTTCTTGTACAGCTTATTAAGAAAAGCTAGCTTTTTGTTAAGCTATACCGTTTGCAACTTTTATAGAGATAAAGAAAAACTTATTTGGTTTGTATGTTCAATAAATACTTATGAGTTAATCAAAAGATTTTATATTATCTTCGTCGTCGTCGTTGTTGTCATCTATCGCCTGCTGCCGTCGTTTGCTTTAAGTTTATATTGTAACTAAAATCAACTTTTCAAGATATCATTGGAAAAACTATGACTAATATTCATAATTGTCTCAAAAACTAACATCTATTAACTTTTCAAAAAAAAATTGGCCTAATAGCTTACAACATATTAAAAAGTTATAAATAACTTTTTTTGAAAAAGTTCGAAAAACTAGTATTGTTGGAAAACACTTGTTGGGCAATAAACTGATGTAAATGCTGAGTAGCTATCTTTAGTAGTTGTTTTGACTGATTTTAGTTTTATTAGGGTCTTTCATCTCAGATTCTAAAGTTCAATCTTAGCAAACTCATTAGGAGTTTATTCTATAACAAAATAAAAATAAAAATAAAATGAAATGTTTTCATCCCCGTCTCAATTCTGAAGCTCTCTTCTTTCTTCCCCTCCACCCTTCCGCGCCGTCCCTCCCGGTCGTGCAGATCCAATTCCACCCCAAGTTGCCGCTTCCATCTCCTTTCGCCCACGGGAAGAAAACACCGTCCTCTCGCCGTTGCTGCATCGAGGTATCCATCCATTCATCCATATCTCCACCAATGATTCGCTCCTCCTCCACTTCGATTTCGAGTTGCTGCAGCAATTTCTTGTTGTCGGTACCTGCTGTTGCTGTGGACTCGTGTTGATTCGTTCGGTTGGAACAATGAACTATGCACTTTGTGTCAGTGGGGAGTCCCTGCAAAACCAACGACCGTCCGCCTGCCACTCGATCCATCTGTGCAGTAGATTGGGATACAGCCGATGGCTTCTTTTTTTTCCTTCAGAAAATAGGGCTTGTGTCTCAAAAATGCTGTCTTTTTCCTTAACCCCCTATCTCTCGTCTTCGTGGTTGTGGCGGGAGTTCATGGCGATTGGTGGACGGTGAAAAATCCAATCTTTTTGTTTTGCAGATCAACGTTGGGGAAGAGCGAAGAGTTGAAGATAGGGAAGAATTTTGCTCTCGGACTTCAGTGAGTTCCTGTTGTCGTCCATCGAGATGGAATGGATGAGATCTTCCGTTGTGAATATGGTTACCTTGGCGCTGGATCGGTTCTCCGTGGTATTTGATGCTCCACCTTCTCGGGCCGTTGTATTTGGGTTTCTAATTGATGGTAAGCTGGTTTTATGGTGTACAGGACATGCATCGATTGTTAATGTTACTACTTCGAAAACAATTTCTTATCCTGTTTTCGTTTCTCTCTCTTTCTCTCTCGGTCGCTCTCTCTCTCTCTCTCTTTCTCGTCTTTAGGGCATCTTGTGGTTGAAGTGCTCCTGATAGTAGTGATATTATTCTTGCTGTCTCGCAAGAGTTACAAGCATCCCAAGAAGCCACTGACTGAGAAGGTTGGTTGAAACATACACTTCTCTGGAAAGTAATGAATTGGTTTTGCTCTCACTTATTATTATTATTATTTAATTCTGTGCCATTTGGTTGAGTTTGTTTTGGATTTTAACATTCACAAATTGCAATGCTCAAGCCGACTAGTTTCTGTTAGCATTTTCAGAAATTGTCTAATGACATTCACAAATAGTAAATTGGATGCTTGATTTTTCTACTGGTTCCTTACCTTATCGATAATGCTAACCTCCTCCTCCCATTTGTAAATCTATGAAAGAGAAGACTTGTATTTGTGACCCTCTTTTGGCCATGCATGCAATCTCTTCTACCATGTACTACTTATCTTATGATTAAAGAGAACTAAAGGGGTATGCATTTTGTGTACCTTTTTCTCAAAACAACAGAGCTGCTTTAGACATAATAATGTGTACCGGGTGTTGTACCATTATCATTAAAAATCCAAAAAGGAGGTATGTATAATATAACTCATATAGAAGTGCCCCTTGTCATGAACCAACAATTTGGAATCATGAGCACTGGGGTTGTTGAAAGCTTGGGGCTCGCGAGCTAGCCTGAGTTTACCCCAGATTTGGTTCAATTCAATTGCAAGCCAAACCAGGCTTGAGTTTTAGTTTGGATTTGTTTAATAAAAGGGAGTGATACGTAAACTTGTCTTTCTGGTTTTGGCTGGATTGGTTCACTTGGTTTGGCCAATTACATACATATACAAACTTTCAACCAAATTAGACTTATTACTGTTTGGGCCTTATTGTTTTGGCTTTATCTACTTTAGTTCAACCCAATGTGTTTGTTCACAAGGACATGATTTATAGTCAATTTGACGTAACATATAAAAACTTTCAACCCAATTAGATTTATTGTTTGGGCCTGATTGTTTTGGTGTTATCTACTTTCTTGATGTGTTTGTTCACATGGACATTATGTATGACAAAAATTTTGAAGCTATCTTAAGTATAAAATCATTGTGGTGTTATAGGTAGACAAACTTCACAACAAAAGATAAATTTAACTGTTAGAGATTAGAGAGAATAATAATGTTTATCTTATTACTACGAGAGGCATTACGTATATATAGGTATGACTAGATGGCATCCCAATACATGGATATCTAATAATGCATATAACACTCATATAATATAAGATATATCTAATAATATCTCTAATACTCTCCCTCACGCTGAGTATATATATTAGTTATGCTCAGCTTGTTACAAAAAGACTCAAACACTCCAACATTTAATCCTTTTGTGAAGATGTCTGCAAGCTGTTCAGAAGATGATGTGTTGGGAGTGGCAATGATTCCTTTCATCACAATATCACGCACATAGTAGTAGTCAACTTAAATGTGTTTTGTCTGCTCATGAAAGGTTGAATTTTTAGCCATGAAAATTGTTATTTGGTTATCATAATACATAGGTATAACAGTCTTCATGGTAAAACTAAGCCAAGGACCTGAGACACATCAACTCGTAAGCTGCACTCTGCCTTTACACTAGATTTAGAAATAACATTTTGCTTTTTACTTCGTCAAGTAATTAGATTATCTCCTACATATGTGCGGTACCTTAAGGTTGACTTTCTATCTTCTTTATCATCTACATAGTCTGAATTTGAATAAGTTTCTACTTCCATGTATCCATTCTTTTTGTAGATTAGACCTTTGCTAGTAGAATCTTTGTGTAGGCCAATACATGTAGTGCACCCTACTAATGGACAATCCTAAGCTTATGCATAAATTGATTAAAAAGGCCTACTACATAAGAAATATTTGGTTGAGTAACTGTCGAAGAGATCATTTTTCCAATCAGTCATCGATATTGACCTGCATCCTCATATACCTTTGAAGAGTCCATCCCATAAACCTAGATTCTAGTCAATAGGAGTAGTTTGGTTTGCACCCAAGGAAACTCGTTTCTTGTCGGAGATCAAGAGCATATTTCTTTAAGGACAAGGCCATTCTATTCCTACCATATGCAAGCTTAATTCCTAGAAAATATCTAGGTTTATCCATATCTTTGGTAATAAAATGCCTTTTTAGATACTATGTTTCATTGATGCCTATAGAGTCACTCCCAGTCAAGATAATGCCATCCACGTACATTGCAATAAGTACACAACCACCAGTTAGTTTTTTGATGAATATAGAGTAATCAACAACACATCTTTGGAACCCATATCCTGTGATAATGTTACTCAAATCATGCTTGTGGACTTTGCATTAGACCATAAGTAGCCTTTTGAAGTAGATAAATACGATTGTTCCTTGAGCAACATACTCAGGAGGTTGCTCCATAAGTACCTATTCTGCTAAGTCATGATAGAGAAAAGTATTTTTTACATTCGCACAAATTCTACAACTGGTTGACAACAATAAACAACAACACGTATAAAATTCAAGCAATCCATAGGAAAAAAAAGTCTCACCATAATTTATCCTAAAGGTCTATGTGAAACCTCATGCTACCAATCGAGCTTTGTAGTTAGCCACATATCCATTGGGCATGTACTTGATTGTGTAGATCCATTTGCAACTAACTATGTTGGTTGAGGAGCGAGTAGTGAGCTACTAGGTCCCACGTGCCACATGATAATAGTGTTTATATTTCTTCGTTCATGGTAGCCTTCCAATGGAGAAAGAGAAGAGCTTCTTGATAATTTTTGGGAATAGATTCAGAAGAAATGTACAAAGCAAAACTACGACATGAAGGAGTAAGGCAATCATAAGAAACAAAAAGGGAAATAGGATAAGCAGTAGATTGCTTACCCTTCTGTAGCACAATAAGTTAAGGGTAGATGTAGGCAAATCCATAGATAGGAGAGTGGGCTTAGCAAGAGGTGATTGATATGGTTGATGTCGATGGCAAACCTGTAAAGGTTGGGTCTGATGTTATGCTATTACCATAGGCCGGTCTTTAAGTATTATACAAGGAAACAGGATACCATTAGGAGTATCAACAGAACCAAAATATGTTGGAGACTCTAAAAGGTAATGTCAGTAGAAATAAAATATCGTCGAGCAGAACGTAAGCATAGGTACATTCTAGATGTCATCATACACTTATGGTGTATATGTAGGTTCCAAAACATCTTTGGGTTGATGCTGTGCTTACAGTCACCTATATTATCAACATGATGCTTGCTACCCCACTTGGTGGGGAGGTTTCACTTCGTCATTTACAACCAGACTCCACCTTATTTAGTCTGACACCGAGGGTGTTTGGGTGTGTGGCCTTTGTTCAGGACCTTTCCCCTGGATTGGACAAACTGTCTCCACGTGCAATAAAGTGTGTTTTTGTCGGTTATTCGCGAACTTAAAGGGGTTATTGGTGTTTTCATCCTCTTACTCGTCGGTATTATGTTTCTGCAGATGTTACTTTCTTTGAGTCTGAACCATATTACAATGTTCCTCCACCGTCTAGTGTGTCTGTCCCTGTTCCCTCGGTTGTAGAGTTGCAACATGCTGATCCTCAGTCTACATCGGTCGTTCCACCACTAGCTTCTTCATCCTTGCAGGTATATCGTTGATGGCAGCATCCTCCAGGACCTTCTTACGACGGACCACCCTCCTCTGCAGATGCAAATTCGCCCACCAATTCCTTAGACATGCCTATAGCCCTTCGAAAAGGTACTCGTTCATGTTCAGTTCATCCTATTTCTCATTTTGTATCTTATGATGCTTTACACCCTAGTTTCCGTAGCTTTGCCTTGTCCCTTCATTCTCAGACCATTCCCAGGAATTACGAGGAGGCACTTGCTCTTCCACATTGGAAGGCTGCTATGGATGAGGAGATTGCGGCACTTACTAGTCGTGGCACATGGGAGTTAGTGGCCCGCATTGCTGGGACTACAGTGGTCACCTGCAAGTGGGTGTATACTATCAAATACAAAGCAGATGGTAGCATTGAAAGATACAAGGCTAGACTGGTTGCTCGGGGTTTTACTCAGACATATGGCATTGATTACGAGGAAACTTTTTCATCGGTTGCTCGTCTCAATTCTATTCGGGTGCTGCTGTCTCTTGCATTGAATAATTCTTGAAATATGTGCCAACTTGATGTCAAGAATGTCTTCCTCTATGGCGATCTGACTGAGACAGTCTTGATGGAGCAGCCTTCGAGGTACGTTGCTTAGGGGGAGGATTGTGTATGCAGATTATGAAAGGCTATCTATGAGCTAAAGCAAAGTTTCAGGGCGTGATTTGAGAAGTTTAGCCAGGTAGTACTTGATGGTGGCTTTCAGAGGTGTGCAGTGGACCACTCAGTATTTTATAGGCGCACAGGTCGTGGATGTGTCATACTGGCTGTATATGTGGATGACATTCTAGTGAATGGAAGTGATACAGAAGGAATTACAGAGGTAAAGGCTCATCTTCACAGACACTTTGTAACCAAAGACATGGGAAAGCCTCGCTATTTTCTAGGGATCGAGTTTGCATATGGACATGGTAGGATGGCTTTATCACAGAGGAAGTATGTATTAGATTTCTTAGAGGAGATAGGCCTTCGGGGATGCAAACCAGAATGCACCCCTATCGAGCAGTCACCATTTTTTTGGGATAGCAGCTCAGAGCTACTGGAGGATCCTGGTCAATACCGTAGGTTGATTGGCAAACTCATTTACTTGACGGTGACGCGACCTGATATTTCTTATGCAGTCAATCTTCTGAGTCAGTTTATACATGAACTTAGGAGGGTACATTAGACAGGTGCTCTTCGGGTCTTATCTTATGTGAAATGGGCGCTAAGAAAGGATCTGATATACAGAAAAAATAATCACACCAGAGTTAAGACCTACTTAGATTTAGGATATGTAGGTGATAGAGGTGATAGAAAATCCACATCCGATTTTTGTATGTATGTGGGAGGTAATTTGGTCACTTGGCGGAGCAAAAAATAAAATGTGATGTCCAGGTCTAGTGCAGAGGCGGAGTACAGATCTATGGCTCAGACTGCGTGTGAGATGATGTGGGTGAAGTCACTGCTTGAGCAGCTTCGGTGTGATGTTGAGGTACCTATGCCTATAAGGTGTGTCAAGCTGCGATCTTTATCGCAAACAATCCCACCTTTCATGAAAGAACAAAGCACATCGAGGTTGACTGCCACTTTGTGAGAGATCTGGTTATGAATGGAGTTATATTTATTCCATATACGCACTCTTCAGAGCAACTAGCAGATATATTCACCAAAGGTCTTGCAGTGGGTTTGTTTGAGTCTTTATGTGACAATATGAGTATGGTTGATATGTATGCTCCAGCTTGAGGGGGAGTGTTAGAATAAGTAGGGATATATTTTATAGTTAAACGGATTATTGGATATCCATATATCTATGGGGTGTCTAATACCTATATATATGTAATCCTCACAGATTAATAGAGAACTTTTTGGTTTTCTCTCATAACAATATCGATAATCCTTTTGAGTACGAGAATAACTAACAAGAACACATTTAATGAAACGGAGCGACAACTTGTCAAAATCAGGAGACAAATCTTGAACGAAGGCAACACATCCAAATACTTTAAGAGGCATATGAAACAACTCCATATTAGGTGTAGCTTCCTGAAAGGAATTTCCCCACCAAGGACATAAAATGGCATTCTATTGTTAAGATAAGAAAGCAATAAGGACCACATTAGACCATAAAAATCTTAAAACACGTATCTGCAACATAATGGTGTTGGGTCATGCCTAAAATGTATAAGATAAGAAGCGGTAAGAATTGCATTAGACAATAAGAATTTTGGAACATGCATTTGCAACATAATGGTGTGGATCACATCTAAATTGTGTCTGTGTTTTCTTTCAGCTACATCATTTTATTGAGATATGTAAGCATAAGAGGTTTGAAGTAGAATACCCAAAGATGCATAATAATTTTGAAGGTCATGTTGAACAAATTCTAAGACATTATCAATATAGAAAACCTTTGGAGAAGTAGAAATTTGATTTATTATTTGAACAAAAAAAATTTTGATAACATCAAAGACATGTATTCTGTTCTTAAGCAAATACACCCAAGAAACACGATAATAATTATTAATGAAGACAATGTAATACCTATAACTAGATGTAGACTCAGGCCTTCAGATATCACAATGAACCAACTCAAATGGACACTGACTAGTGGTAAAAGACACATTCTTGTAGGTAACATGATGATGGTTATCCTAACTTACACAATTCATGTATAATAAATTGAATAGAAATCCAAGGCAAAGTTTACTGGAATTTGTAATGAGAAGGATGACCAAGACAATAATACCATAGAAGGGATAACTCTGGAGTGGTAATCACAGACGTCAACTTGTAAGATATCTCATCACGAACTAATAAGTAAACACTATGACTACACTCATGGCTCAAACCAATACTCTCTTCCGTCTGTAGATCATGAAAAAAAACGATGAAAGGGGACCCACGTTTTGTTGTCATGTGACCCATATATTTGTCAACGAGGCAAGTTTGCCATCAAAATGCCACCATTTGTACATGAATAAACCAGTGCATATAATCAATCCTAGCATTTGACAATTCAGTTATTTAGTCTCAGATATTATTTTGAAATGTTTGAGCTAAAAAAATTGAATACAAATATAGTGCCTCTATGGCTTCCCCTGATGTTTAGATGTAAGCAATTGTTGCACACACTCATACACAGAGAATGTGCATGTGGAAGACGATGGTAGAAGGCATTCACTGGACATTGGAAACTTCACTTTGTATCCTAAATCCCCCTCCTCTTCTTTCTTCATTAAATCTTATTGGAAAACATTTTTTTTTAAGTTTTGTAATGTTATCACCTATTTAATGTTAAACCACTTTGATTATTGAAAGTATATTTGGCTTGTCTTTTAGGAAATAGACGAGCTCTGTGAAGAATGGCAACCAGATCCTCTTCACCCCCCTATTACCGAGGAGATGCGATCTCAACCTCCTATATTGGAAAGGTGGGTAAGTCTATGGTTTCTCTTATTTTCTTTGGCAATTTTTCCGTACATCCTTCACAAGAGGATATTATATTAGTTTTATAAAAAGAATTACCTAATTTCTTATCAGGGAACTTCAACAAGTAATTAGTTGGACTTCTTCCTTGAATGTGACCACTACTGCCTAAGCTTTGATTCTACAATACATAAGTCATAAAATATCAATTTCATGGCATCTACTTGTTGACAATATGGAACAATTGTAGTAGTCTTCTAATGTTGCATCACCATCCATGAATTGATGTTGTTGTCTAAAGCTTTTGTATTATCATAGAAAAGTTAAAGACAACATCACAACACTATGACGTGCATCATTTAAGTCATGCACTGGAATGTGAAAGTAAAATTTCCTATTTTTCCCCAGAGTAAGGAAAATATTTTTCCAGGTTGTCTATGTTGCAGGTTTGGTGTTCCCTTCTTATATTCAGTTTCACATTACCACTTAATTTTTTTGTTGCATCAAAACTACCAGTTGAAGAGTTTATAAATAGTAGTAGAGCTACGTGCCAATAAACCTCTTTCTACAAATTCTTGCTGGCTGATCTATGTTGTTATGAGATAGTGTCCTGATTGAGTTGTATTGCCAGGTTATTGTAGATCAGTATTTGGGCTCTCTTGGTTTGCCTGAGACATATTGTGGTGGCAGAGAGGATTTGCCTTTTCTGTGTTCTTTTCTGCTTACTTATGGCCTCTTGAGACATGAGCTTTCTAGATCCTGCCTTTTCTATATCCTTGTGTACCATGTATTGTTGGTTGTTGATGCTTCTTTTCTTTGCAATCATCAATAAAAATTTGTTGGAAATCCTACATCCATGCAAAAATATATAATCAAAGAAAATATATATAATGGAAGAAGATTCTCACTATATCAATAAATATTTTTGGGACTGTACTTTGTTGCCATCCTTTGTTGGAAATCCAACATTCATCTACGGATAAGGAGATGAAACAAAATGTTACAAAAAAAGAATCTCTTTACATCCAGGGATAATTCCGTTATACTGGCACATGATCCTAAGTAATTAAGCAAGACCTTGAAGTTATTTACAAATTGCTATTTCCTTGTAAACAAATGTATGTTGTTGTCATTATTTATTGCTGGTGATTACCACAATCTCTATAAAAAAAACTGATATTTATCATTCACCTATCATTATTAAAAGTGCATGACTCATTCTTTGTTATGACTAATGTTTTACACAGTGCTGCTGCAACCCATACTACAATTGATGGAAAGGAAGTTGTGAATTTTGCTTCTGCAAATTTTCTTGGATTGGTCGGGCATAAGAAGTTAATTGTAGGAATATGCCTTTATTTCATTTTTTTTATTCATGTTATATATATAAAACAATCATGCAGAAAGTTTATTTCAGGATTCGTGTGTGGGATCATTAGAAAAATATGGTGTTGGTGCTTGTGGTCCACGTGGCTTTTATGGGACAATTGGTAAGGTCAAAACTTCACCTTGTATTCCTTTTTTAACTCTAAGAAGAATATCTAGAAATTTGGATTCTGAATAAGTTGACGTTCTTTTATATTTTGGTAATATGTTGTCTTTTATGTAGATGTTCATCTCGATTGTGAGACTAGAATCGCAAAATTTCTGGGAACTCCTGATTCAATTCTCTATTCATATGGTATTTCTACTATTTTCAGTGTTATTCCAGCATTTTGCAAGAAAGGAGACATTATTGTAGCGTAAGTTTTGTCCTGGTCATGTCTTAATTAAAGATAAATTGTTTTATATTTTTGTTTCAACTAATTTATTTTTGTAACTTTTGTTATTGGTGCTTCGTTTTTTTTTTGGCTTGCTGCATATTTGATTTGCCAAGTTTCACTGTTGGCTTTTTAATAAGGAATTGTTCTCTTTTTGTTTCTTAATTACATTGTCGAACACATGACTGTTAACATTACTAAACTCAATAGCTCAGGTGTTCTTTTGTGGTGCACCTTGATGTGTAGGTTATAGAACGGGTATTAAGTATTTCTGTCATTTTTTTCACTTATTGAGAGTTCCAGATCACTTTCTCGAGGGCTGGTCAATTATGCAGCCACAAATAACATGCATATAAAAAATTGACAATGGAAATGAAAAAAAGGATTAAATTACGTTCTCTTACATTTGGAGCAAGAGGCGTATGATAAAAGGGAGTGGAACTATCTACTGCATCACCTACTGTAACATCCACTATACCATATGTCTGAAGGTAAGGGAGAGGGAAGGAGTTTAGGAGTAATGCTGGAACTTTAGGAGGACTCTCTTCACGGTTCAGTAGCCTTTTGGGTGCTGTCTGACGTGTTGTATATTGAGGAGGTAGAAGACCCCTCTTTATAGTGAGGGAGACACACTTCGATGGTGCTTGATCTCCTCTCAATCGCTTTCCTAATTAATTTCAACCAACAGTTGAATCACCACATGTAGGTTTCATTCAAAGGTAAGTGTGTTGTCAAGGGATCTCGACTGAGATTCCTATGCATTTTTGGATTTTCTACTAAAGTTTTTGAATTCAATGGGTGTGCTGTGTATGAGATGTTTCCTTCCCTAACAAATCATCAACTGATTTTCTGAGGAGTCTTGATACCTATCACATACTTATGCTCCAACACATCGTGTTTCATTTGGCAAACTCATGTTCATTCAATGGGCTCTTGTGGCTCACCATATGTCAAATATCATGGACTGCATCTTGGACCAATATGACAATCAACATAATTTTGGACATGTATGAATCCACTTTAGGCCTTCTTTGACCTATCGAAGCCTACCTTTCTGTGCATTGTTGATCGGGGTTCAAATGGATATCCATTCTTTCATATATATTTTTTGAAGGATATGATCATATGGATACTAATATTTGTATCTATCCAAAAAAAGATAAAGATATCCTTTTTCATATGCACATGATACACATGTTTGTATACTATGTGCAAAAATATTCTTATATTCATATATTTTAAACTTCCATAATCCCCATTAGGTTGGTGCCAACAACTACCATTTCAAAAAAAAAAAAATCTAAACTTCAATTAAGAAAATTTTCTTGGTGTCCTACACATACGTTTTTTTACTTATATCCGTACCATATCCATATCCATTTTATAAAGGTAATGATATGCACATTTCCTATCCATATCATATCCGAATCCATAGTAGTATCCGAACTTTTAAAACAGATCCATAGGACATGATACACTGATATCTGATCCATTTGTAGCTGTAATTATTGAGGTTCGTGACCTTTGATGACAACACTAGGGCTCATCTTAGTTGTATTTTCTTGGATTTGTTTGGGTGGACATCATTTATTCTCACAGAAGAAAATGTTTCATATTTGCGTGCTATTTTTATGTTTACATATGATGGATTTGGTTTATTTTCTTTTTCCTTTTTTGGCTATCCTTTTGGGTATATGTGGAAGATGAACTTACATAATTTTTTCATCATCCTTCTTTACATGTTTTTATTGTTTTGCTAGGTCCAATTTTTAATGTGTACTGAATTCCCTTTCAATTACAGTGACGAGGCAGTCCACTGGGGAGTGCAGAATGGTCTCTATCTATCAAGAAGCACTGTTGTGTATTTCAAGCATAATGACATGACTTCCTTGGAAAGTACATTGGAGAAAACCACTCGAGGAAATAGGCGAGCGCAAAAGATAAGACGCTATATTGTTGTTGAAGCTGTATACCAGGTAAGAGCATGATTGTACCACCACCATCACCATGCCTTAATCACATTAGGTGGGGTTGGCAACAAGAGTGTGATTCTACGTTCTTTTTCTTTTGAAACTTTCAAGTGGTTTATTTACTCAGTTTTTTTCTTATATTTACCATTGCAAAACAGCCTATTTACATCAATAGCACAGTTATAGGCATTTAAATTTAATGATGCTCTTTCCTCAAATTTTTTTTAATGATATTCTTACATAGGTCAGGGTTGCAACTTGTTTTCCTTTATTGGGGTAGCCTTGAGTTAGAGACCCAAATAGGCAAATGTCCCAAATAGGCATTGTGTTGACAACAAATTATCCAGAATGTTCAACATATATTAAATCGAAATTTAATTATAAAAAACATAAATATCCTAATTTATCCAAAGGATAAGCAAGCAAATACTTCTTTTGAAGGTAGACAAGAAATCTTAACGACATTGATATCTGAATTGTAAATCCATGGACTGATATGATAATTTTTTTATGCATACCCTTTTTTAAGATTATAATACATGGGAGATGCATGCTGTGTTACATCATACTCACATTTTACTATCTGAGTGAATATCATTGCTAGGAGGTATAATCCTTTAAATTATAATATGGCACATGCTTATTCTGGTGTGTCAGTACTTGGGAAATGTTTTAGTGGCTTTTATGCTGTTGATGATTTATAAATTGACCTTCTGTAAATTTATAATAGCTTGATAAATGGTGTGAATAAGTAAAAAACTTATTACCTTGCTCAGTGATTTCATTTTTTTGGTCCAAAGTATGGTGATTAACCATTTTCTCTTGATTATTATCGCATCGACATGAGAGTTTTCATCTGACTTCGAAAATGATCCTTTTTCTTTGGAAATGGTAAGAATTCTGGTCAAATAGCTCCACTGGATATGATTGTGAAACTGAAAGAGAAATATCGCTTTCGACTTGTATTGGATGAGAGCAATTCATTTGGTGTTCTTGGAAAATCCGGAAGAGGGATTTCTGAACATTATGGTGTTCCGGTGGGTACTCTTCAACCTGCTATTCAATTTTTCTACTGTTTTTCATTCTAGTTCTAAACCATTTTGTACATGCAGGTTGAGAAAATTGATATAATAACATCTTCTATGGGAAATGCTTTGGCAACAGATGGAGGCTTCTGCACTGGCAGTGTCAGAGTTGTTAACCACCAGGTAATGATACAAGGCCAGTATTTTTTTTTTTCCTATCTCTCTAATAGAGCAGTTACAGACAATACATCATTTAGAAGTTAATAGGGAAAACCTTTTTATCCTGTTTGTTGCTGAGTGTATGATGGATCATTCTAGCATCTGTTTTCAGCGGCTCAGTGGTTCTGGATACGTCTTCTCAGCAGCTCTCCCTCCCTATCTTGCAACTGCTGCAATTGCTGCTGTTGATTACTTAGAACAGAATCCTTCTTTGCTTGAAAAATTGAGGAAGAATATTGCTCTCCTATGGAAAGGTATCTCATATTTGAGCACTTCCGCACATGGTTTTTTTGAGGGGATACGATGCTCTTATTGACTTGTTTTGAATTGCACCATTCATATGTTGTTGTTTATATATAGTTTAAAGCAACACTTGAAATTATTTTAACTACATGACAAAATAATAACTGGGTTGTTGTGACAAAGCGACAAACAATACAAAAAAATGAATTTGTATCTTCATGTGCAGCCCCATTTTACTGAAAGAAATAGACTGATTATTATGTGGAGATCTATCCATTTTATCTCAATGAATTTCCTTGTATGCTTAGAACTAGGTAATTAGTGTGCTTTTTAACTGGTGTTCATCATGATTGCATGATGTTACTAGCCAAACCAAATATCAAGTGAAATCCTGATGCTTTCATAACTGAAGAACTGTTCTGCCTATTTTTGTTCATTATGATTGCATGTTGTTACTAGCCAGACCAAATACCAAGCTAAACTTGATGCATATCTCTTGGAGAACTGATCAGCCTATTTGAATGGGATTTTGCAGAGCTATCACATGTACCAGGGTTGAAAATCACCAGCAGTCCATTGTCACCTATTGTTTTTCTCAATCTGAAGACGTCAACTGGTTCTGCTAAGAATGATTTGAGACTTCTTGAGACCATTGTTGATCAGGTACGAAAATATTCAACTGTCGGATTCTTTGTTTGACATCAAATGCCAACTTTCTGTTGTACTGCAGTCTCTGAAGGAAGATTCCGTGTTTCTGGTAACAACCAAAAGATCAACACTTGACAAGTGCAGCCTGCCCTTAGGGATCCGTATGTTTGTTTCAGCCGGCCATACGAAATCTGACATTCAGAAGGCATCAGAATCTTTGAAGAGGGTGGCTGGATCCATTCTATCGGAGCTTTTCTGATATTCTCAATATCATTTTAGTTTGTTGTAACATCCTGATGGCCAACGCTGCCATTCCTGATATAGGCAATTTCATTGCCTTTTCACTTCCAGTACAGTGAAGGTTTTGCTGTGTTGAGCTTTTGTAACAGATCTGGCTTAGCTCCTATTCGAGGGTTGTGGTGGGGTTTCCTAGAATGAATTGATTCGAACTTTGCCGCCTAGGAAGGATTTCTGTACCATAGCAGTTATTTTCCATGAATACTACAGTTTGAGCATATATTCATTATGTTTGCATATATGATGTAATAACACAACTTTTCTGCTACTTTTGTACTGCATCCTTCTTTGTAATCCGATTGTATCCACCATAAATTTTATTTGGGTATTAGTGCAAAATCGTGCTACGTTTTGTTCATCGGCTACCTGATTGTTGGTCGTTCTTATGGATTGAATCAGGTTGAACTAAAAGGTCTTGTTTGTTGGCAGATTATTTGTTGTTTGTTGGTAGATTATTGGAAAAATAATGACAAGATACAGAAATAATGATTGTTTA
Source organism: Posidonia australis (assembly GCA_024699735.1). Taxonomy (NCBI): domain Eukaryota; kingdom Viridiplantae; phylum Streptophyta; class Magnoliopsida; order Alismatales; family Posidoniaceae; genus Posidonia; species Posidonia australis. The sequence goes on along the minus strand of JAMKQA010047318.1, from coordinate 3,728 downwards.
ATAATAAGAGGGAAAAAAAAAATCAGAAAGTTGATATGATCCATTTTTTTAGATTTTAAGATAGTTTTTGGATCCTTTATATGTACGTAGCTTCTGTTAACACCAAAAAAAATCCATTAACTCAACTTGGCTACCAAACAGATCTTTAGTTTCAACACCATTCTGTTACTCCTTGCGCTTAAAGACTTTCACTTAAAGATAAATTATAGAAGATGGAATACTCCTTGCACTTAAATTATCGTATGCTTTCACGAGTAACTATGTTTTGAAGGGTTACCAATTTGTGCTTCACGAGTAATGCCTCTGGATGTTGACCGCAAGCTAGTAGAATAGGACTACATGTATGTGCAACGGTAGCAAAAGGGGATTCTTATTTTTAAAAAAAACTTATTATATGTGTTTATTGATAAAGTGTAAAAGTTGAATGACAACAAAAGTTACTCGAACATTAGAACCAAACGAACGCCAAACAAGCATCAAATCCGGCAATGTTCGAAGGTTTAATATCGTACTTTTTCTCTTTTAAAGAAATAGTATATAATAGGTACACCATATTTAATACAGTAAAGGATCTTTGTAAAAAAAGAGAGTTGGATTTATTTTTTACGATCTTAACATTCTTTACTTCCACTCTCAAAAAACCTGATTGCCCCTATTTTTAACCTAAGTGTCGAAGTGTCTTTGGTTGGCCCATGTCTTACTGAGGTCTTCTTCTATTTACAGATCAATTTGTGAACCAACTCAAACCAATCCCAATTAGAATTGGCGAGTAGTACCATGTGGATTATAGGGCAAGATAATCAAGCAAGGATGAGGTATTGAAGAAAGGTGTGTCGAAAACAAGATGCACTGACGGAGGAGGTGCCGAGGGAGTGTGTACCAACGACGGAGGTGCCAAGATAAGGTGTGTTGAAAGACCAACAATCGAAATCTTAGCAAGATGACACCGAACCTACATGACCTCTTGAGAAACAATCTTGCCAAAATACAAACGATATCGTAACATCCACTGAGGAGGTGCTAAACATAAGATGCACCAATGGATTGAGAAGGTGCCAAAGGATAGTGTACCGAAGGGGGAGGTGCTGAGAAATGGTGCGTCAAAAGTCAGGCAGTCAAAATCTCAACAAGATGACACCGAATCATGTGGTATCTTAAAGGATGACGACATGTACAATGTGTTTGGTATAATTTGTACAATAGTTGTAAAAGAAAATGACATGAAAAATGTGTATGTTAGAAATGATTTCCAATTGGTACTCAATGTAAAGACAAAAATAAGGCTGAAAAGCAAGATTGTGACGAGATTTCTAGATACAAATATAACCTCATACCATTGAAAATCATTAATAAGTATGTGAACCAAGACTTTTTAATAGGTAAAAATATGCACATGTATGTTGCTCTCATTTCTACTTATATTTATTACTTTTTGTGATACCAACATGAAAAAATAATAGATGTGATTGGTATAATTTGCTTTGTTCGAACACATTATATAGTGCTTCTTCGTATAAAGAGACATCGTAATATTGGATAAAAAGTAAGTAAATTTATTTATTTAAATCATTATCTTTCTTTTCCTTCTGGACGTTGGGTAGGTTTCTCACTGATAAATTATACTATGTGGATAAAGCTTCTTTAGTTGCTCCTGTTGGGGGTATGTGTTAAGAATTTGAATATAATATTTTAATGATATCAAGGGAGTTGATTTAAATTTTGAGTATTTGAAGTTTGAATTTAAATGTTTTTTTTTTAATTCAAAGACATTTTATGACTCAAGATTTTTATAGTCAATGTGGTTTGAATTTATTATTTGGAGATATTTTGGTTTGTTGTCATTTTGGTAGAATGATTGTTGTAGGTATATAGTAGATATTTATTCAAAAAAAAAAATCATTTCAACCAGAAACAAATGTCCACCAAAAGGGACATCGACATTGAACAAAAATAGACATCTGCTACGGACGTTTGCTAAGGTGTGTCTTAAACACAGTAGATTTTCGAATGATTGCTAGAGTTCTATTTTAGAATCAATAACTTTTTGAATATCTACCGTGTGCTGCATATGCCAACTTAAGATATTTTAATGATTTTTTTTACAAGTCTATATAAAGACATCTAAGGCTTTTAAAGATACAAGACTCTTTATACTTTTAACCTCTTCAAACTTTTCAAGATCATCATAAATTCCATTCCTCTTGTGATCTTTTGATCTTTAATTTCTCAATCTTGTAATGTAAGAGAGAATGTACGCGGATCCTTCAATGTGTGAAAGATTCATTGAAAGATGTAAATGGATACTTCTCTACCCTTTTAAGGGAAAAGAGTAGTAAAACTTCACAAGGCGGTAGTACGTGGAGACTAGAGTAGGATGGAATCCGAATCAGTAAAAATCTTTGTATTTACTTGTGTGAATGATCTTTGTGGTAAATGTTTCCAACTATCATAGTAAGATATATTAAATTTACTACTTAATAGTTTTATCTGTATGCATCAACATATATCTCTTTTTAACTCTTTTTCCAGAGTTGAAAAGTAGATCTATTAAATTTACTACCTAATAGTTTTCGATCCTATAGCATGCACGAGTTTTTTTTTTGTTAAAAGTTGAGATAGATATATTTCTTCGGCCTTAATGCCAGATAAGAAATACAAAGGTCCAATAAATATTACATTACCAAAGGCTCTGTAGCTACCAAAACAACCAAAATGGTATGAAATTTTCCATCTTTTCTATCACTAGTCCAAAATGAATCAAAAATGGTACAAACAAGTATAATATCCAAAAAATTGAGTCATTCTATAGGGTCTGGACTGTAGCTCATTCCAGCATGATGTCCTGGGCAGCCTCTCCTGGTGGTGCAAGAGGAGAAGGAAGAGAAGATGGTGCCTCAAGCTGTGGAGTCATGGCTGCAACAAATTGCTACATGTCCTCTTTCTCAAAACCTGTAACCAAATTATTGACCCAAAATAGCATCAAGAATAAGATATCAGAGATAACTTCTTTAGCTGATTTGCATTTATCACGAAAGATTTTGTTATTTCTCTCCCTCCAAATCAACCAGAGGATGATCTGGAGTAGCATTGACCACCCATTAAAAGGCAAGTAATGCTTAAGGTCAGGAGAAGCAAGGAAAAACTCTGGAACCGAAAAGAATCCAGGGAATAATTGAGAGTTCAGAAAGAAACTCCAAATTTTCCTAGCAAAAACACAGTTAAGAAACAGATGGGAGTTATTTTCAACACTGACTGAGCAAAATGTACATAATGGAGAGCCATTCCAATCCCTTTTCAATAAATTTTCTTTAGTTAAATTCCTGTTTTGAATGACTAGCCAAGCAAATAGCTTCACCTTTAATGGAGAATGGCTATTCCAAATACTATGGAGGAAGACATTGCGTAATCCACCATCATTAAGCAAAGCATATGCAACTTTCACAGTAAAAGATCTAGAAGGAGTCCAATGATATTCATCCTCTAAAGTATTGAGAGAAATGGATTGCAAAATATTTACAAGTCCTTCCAGCTGAACTTGAAACAAATTATATTCCCCACCATGATAAGGTAAAAACAAGTTATGGAAATCACTGTGGAACAGGTGCACAGTATGTTTAACTGAAGCTTTTTTAAATCTAGCAATAGAATATAACTCAGGGAATAATGAAGACAGTGGCTTGTCATTGTGCCAGGCTTGTCTCCAAAAGAGACAGTTTGACCCATTACCC